>OZ010688.1:15412165-15712289 GCA_963932265.1 Thymelicus lineola
CTATATCATCTAAGTATACATAGCAGTGAATACCTTGTAAACCGGATAATACGGTATTCATTAACCGTTGGAAAGTCGCTGGGGCATTTTTAAGACCGAAAGGCATCCTTTTGAATTCAAAATGTCCTTCAGGGATGCTGAAGGCTGTCTTCTCCGCATCTTCGGGGGCAATTTGAATTTGATGAAACCCTGATGCTAAATCTAGTGTAGTGAAATATTTGCTATTACCCAATTGGTCTAGAATTTCATTGATTTGAGGAATAGGATAGGATTCTCCAATCGTGATATCGTTTAACTTGCGGTAATCTATAACTACTCGCCATTTGCGCTCACCTGACGCATCTAACTTTTTGGGGACTACCCAGATTGGAGAAGACCAAGGAGACAGTGAGGGTTTTATGATATCTTGGTCTAGCATCTTCTTTATTTGAGTTTCGACTTCTTTTTTGTGACACTGAGGGAATCGATAAGATTTTGTATTTATGGGAGTGTCGGAATTGGTCTTTATTTGGTGATTAAGAGCAGTAGTAAAGGTGAGTTTGTCTTCTGGTAAATGGAAGATATCAGAGAAGTCAGAACAGATGTCGTAGAGGGCGTTAGCTTCCTCGGAATTTAAGTGTGATGCTCTAAGTTGATTAAGGACTAATTGAGTACGAGAGATTGAGTCGTAAGCTTGTATATTATTTATCGGATATTCTGGAGAATTATTTGTATAAGCAATATCACTCGAGTCAAAAGGAATTAGAGTAAGTAGTAGATTAGAATTAAGGGATTTAGGAGATTCAGAGGTATTAATAACTGTTATATTTACTCTATTGTTATTTTTTACTTTAACAAGACAGTTGGCTATTAGGATGTCCTTGAGTCGACTTTCATTTATTACAACTCCTTCTTTTAATTCTGGATTTTTTACTGAGCATTCTATAGTCATTTCGGATCTAGCAGGAATAGTATAGACGGGTTCATGGAAACGAATTGGTATTTGGAATTTATTAATTATTAGTTTATTTGTAGTATAATTAATGTTACAGCCGAATGAGTTGAGCAAATCTGTTCCAATAATTCCATCATATGGGAGATGTATTTTGTCAATCACATGGAATTTATGGTTGATCGATTTTTTGGGAATATCGGATAAATATAGTTTTAAAGGAAAATGACCTCGAGTCTTAGTAGAGCCTTTTTCTGGTTCAATCCCTTTCAGATTTATTTGTTCTTCGATTAAAGTAGGAGGTTTTTGGATACAAGAGGATTTGATGAGACTAACTGCTGAACCAGAATCTACTAACAATGATAATGGAATATCGGATATTGCAGAATTAATAAGGACATGGGGAAGTAAGACTTTAGTAGGATCAGTAGTGATTTCAAATATTTTATTTTCATCATTTGTTTCAGGATTAATTAATTTATCGTAATACGTGGGTACAGCGGATTTAGTAGGGGTTTCTTTTTCAGGTACAGAGGATTTAGTGGAAACAGAGGGAACAGTGGATGTAGCGGAAACGGCGGATGTAGCAGAAACGGCGGATGTGGTGAGTTTTACAGGTTTAACGGATACAGCGGAAACGGTGGATGTAGCAGGAACGGCGGATGTGGTAAGTTTTGCAGGTTTAACGGATGCAGCGGAAACAGTGGATGTAGCAGAAACAGTAGGTTCGGTAAGTTTTACAGGTTTAACGGATGCAGCGGATACGGTAGGTATAGTAGATACAGTGGATACAGCGAGTCCTTTGGATACAGTGGATGCAGTGGGTCTCATGGATACAGTGGGTATTGTAGATGTGACGGATACAGTGGATGTATTGGATGCAGTGGATACAGTGGGTGTAGTACGTGTGGCGGATTTGGTAAATATAACTCTTTTGATAGGTACAATGGATGCAGTGGATGCAGAGGATACAGCGGATATAGTAGGTACAGTGGATACAGCGGATACAGTGGATTCAGCGGATACAGTGGATTCAGCGGATACAGTGGATTCAGCGGATACGGTGGATTCAGCGGATACAGTGGATTCAGCGGATACAGTGGATTCAGCGGATACAGTGGATTTAGCGGATGCAGCGGATACAGTGGGCCTTTTGGATACAGTGGATACAGCGGATACAGTGGGACTTTTAGATACAGTGGATATAGTGGATACAGCGGATACAGTGGGCCTTTTGGGTACAGTGGATACAGCGGATACAGCGGATACAGTGGGCCTTCTAGATACATTGGATACAGCGGATACAGTGGATGCAGCGGATACAGTGGGCCTTTTAGATACAGTGGATACAGTGGATACAGCGGATACAGTGGGCCTTTTGGATACAGTGGATACAGCGGATACAGCGGATACAGTGGGCCTTCTAGATACATTGGATACAGCGGATACAGTGGATACAGCGGATACAGCGGATGCAGCGGATACAGTGGGCCTTTTAGATACAGTGGATACAGTGGGCCTTTTGGATACAGTGGATACAGCGGATACAGTGGATACAGCGGATACAACGGATACAGTGGGCCTTCTAGATACATTGGATACAGCGGATACAGTGGATACAGCGGATACAGCGGATGCAGCGGATACAGTGGGCCTTTTAGATACAGTGGATACAGTGGATACAGCGGATACAGTGGGTTTAGTGTCGGATTTTGGAACTATTTGGTGTCTCGCACGACACCTATACGAGACTCTATTTAGTTTTTTGGGCAATCGATTTCATCATAACCATTGGTTTCCTCGTCATTTTCGATGAAATTTACACGCGGTTGTTGTTGCGCAAAATTTGAGCGATTGCGGTTGTTATATTCGCGTTTCCTGCATTGCTCGATTGAATGGCCGACTGCTTTGCAATATCTACACATAATTGGGTTGCGATTGTTGTTAAAAGAATTTGGCCTCTGTATTTGTGGTCTCTGTTGGAATGAGTCCCTAGGTCTGGAAGAGAACTGGAATGGGTACCTAGGTTTAGGAGAGAACTGGGGTGAGTCTCTGGGTCTAGAAGATGATGGCATTGGTCGGTCTGTGTGTTGTTGTGGTTTTTTGTACACAGACTGTTGAAGGCGTTCCTCACTAATTGCTATATTAACTGCCTCGTTTAAATTTTTAGGGGATCTGCATCTAACGATAGCAGAGATATTAGGTTTAAGTCCCATCATAAAGTGATGAAGGGCTAGTTCCTCCATCGCTGCAGTACGACCTGATAATTCAGATTGTTTTCTATAAGTTAAGGCTATTTCGGTTAGCAGTTGTGAGAGGCAGGTCTCTATTCTTAGTGAGAACTGGCTAACGTTTTCGTTATACCCTTGTTTGGTCTCTTGGAGTTCTGTCAGTAAATGAGACGAATGTTTCCTATCGCTGAATTGGGTCTTAAGGAATTCCTTCAGTTGTTCCCAGGAGGTGAAGTTTTTAATTGAGCAGGCTGTTTCAGCCTTACCTTGAAGTTGACTCAAAATAAACCGAAATACGATAGGTTTCTGCGTTTCCGAAGCTAGTTCGAATGCGTTGTTGCAATTCACTAAAAATGAGTTTAATGTTTCCCTGTTTCCGTCATAGGGTTTAATAAATTTTAATATAATATTTAAGTCGACATTATAGGAAATTGCAATACTTGGCGATTTAGGTTTACTTATAACAGGTGATTTTTCGGCGTCTGAAATCTGACCTTCTGGGATATCGATGGTAAGTTTATCTTTAATTGCTTTTGCCATCTTAAATTATTTAGTAAAATTGAACGAGACACAAAAATAGATTATTATTAATTTTACTAAGAGAGACCTATGGAATTGTATATTAATCAGAAATAGTACACAAATTAATTCACTGAAATAGACACAAAATAACACACATAAAACAGAAATTAATTCACTGAAATTGACACGGAATAACACAAATAAAACATAGATTTAAAAAAACAAAGCGCATGCACGATACAGTGTTTCAATATAATTTTTGATTTAGAATGATGTATAGAAATAGTACAAATTGAATTTTAATTTTAATTTAGTTTTAAAATACAATATTTATTATAATTTACGAATTATGAACTTGAAATTGAATGAATGAAATAGAAATTTTATAATTCAAAGTGTGAAACTAAAGGTTTATAATTTATTAAAATTTTAACGTGGAACCCTAATTAGCATGACCAAAGACTTACATAGTAATCGTCGTTAGTAATACGATTGTGGCGAGACGCATAACGGAGCGATAAGGGCGACTGCGGAGAAACGCTTACGTAGCGTCTGGACTGGGCCTCGAAGTTATGATGACGACCGGATGCGGTGATGAACCTCGTGAGGTGGGCCAACTTGGTGGCCTCTGGATCCAGGTAAGTATCGGGAACTCGGTGATGAGCTGTTCGTACAGGTAAGATGACAAGGCTTCTTATACACAGCGGAGTTTCTTCTTTTCGTCGGCGCCGGGGTGCAGTGAAGATCTCGGTGATGAGCTGGCGTAGCAAGTAAGTTTTATCACAACATGGAGCTCGGAGCGACTTCGAAGGGAATAGCAGGACTTGGTGAGTATGGTAAGTAAGTTTTTTCACTGACTTCACTTCACAGTTTTCACTTGTTTTCACTGTTTTTCACTTGTTTTCACTAGGTTTTCCACGGAGTCTATTAATTTCGCGACTGTATTGGTATAGAACTTGAAACAGCGTTTAACTCGGAACTTGAAAATTTTGAGATAGAAAATTCGGAAAATCGCGGAAAACACACGGTCTGCGTTACCGAAAAGGCACTCGGAATGTCCAAATCCCACCGCTGCCACCAATTTGTTACGCGGGAATTTGAAAATCACTTTTTAAAAAAGAAAATTATTTATTTCCTTAAAGGACAAAGAAACAGAGATAATTATGATCCTTTGGCAGCCGTGTGTTCAGTATGGGGTCGCGGAATAGACTCACGCGCCGGGCCCAACTCGGTGCTTATAAATGGAGTTAGATGCTAGCTTGCAAAATAGGCAGAACGGAAAGGGGGGTCTAGTCAGCATAAAGGGCCTTGCAGATTCTGGGTATAACAGTTCGAAGTTTTGAACCAAGTGCAGGGGCGCATGGAAGGGTTGTTAGGATTTTAAATGGGGTGAATGATTTTCGTTTCGTGTATAGAGTTACAATCTGAAGATTAAAAGCGTAGCATGACTATATAAGTACCTCTATTGAAGGAAGAATTGTGTTATATGCGATGATACATTTTTATTTTTTTTATTAAACGGTTTTAACTTCCAGTTATCTTAAGGAGTTGAAATTTTACATATTGCTTTAGTTTTCATGATTGCATTTTTGTGATAAATATGACTTGATTTTGAAACGATTAACTTGTTATGTAAAATTTAATAAAATAATGATAGCCATGCGGTGAAAATATTGGTGAAAATATTTCACGAATGATTTGGGTTCGAATCCCAAAAGCATACCCATTGCTTGAAACGGGACGATTATGGCTCGGTGTAGGATGAGGCAATAAGTTTTTAAATATCATAATAGTAAGATATTATTTTATTAATTTGATCCGAAATTAAAAAAATATATAATCTTTTTTTCTAACAAAAGAGTTTTCTAACAAGATCCACATTTGCATTTCTGCAAAACTGCAATCCAGTTTGTCGGCAGTAGATATTTCTATAGATTCAGTTGTTAAATAGCAATTTGAAAGTCCTTAGATTTTCTTCGTGACATAAAAATATCTTTCCTACTGAAGTCGATAATAATGTTTATAGAATTTTTGTTTAGGAATGAAGAAAATGACGTGAAATCCGTTGGCTTGTGATGTACGTAATGAGTTGTGTTTGAGGGAACACAATTAACGCAATTAGTGACGTCCGTGTTCAAAACGTGAGAAAAGACCGCATTCAGCTTAATGTTTTACAAAACTCTTCCCAAACGACTAAGTAGCAATAAAAAACAATAAGGGCGAAATTTTATAATGACCATCGACTCATTTTCTATTTAACTTATGGCGTGAAATTTTCACTTCTCTTATCGAACTTACTTTCTGAACTCTAACTGCGATTTATTGAGGTGCATATTTGACTGCAATTTTCCTTGTATCAAAAGACTTTAACATAGTTCATTTTACAAAGCAGTTTTTACGTACGTACGTTTTTAAGTACAGTTACTTAAAGATAATTTTTATCCCTTTTAGAGAACAATGCACATATGCAGGAGTATGACGACCCTGTAACCTAGTTGGTAGTGAACTTGCCCGCGAAACGAGGGGTCCCGGGTTCGATTCCCGACCGGGGCAAATATTTTTGTGACAGATAAATATTTGTACTCGGATCATGGGTGTTACTGCGATGTGTTATATGTGTCGTCCATGCCACCCGCGTCAAAAACCTACTTGCCTACAGCCTACTAACCTACCTACTAGGGGTATGAGTGTGTAAGCGTTTATTATTTATTTATTGTTAATTATTATAGTATGAGAGTAATTTAGGTAATGTTAAGTTAATGTTTAAATGAAAAGGTACAGTCATGGAGACGATTGTATTATTATATTGTTATATAATTGCTGTAAGGGTGTAATTAAATAAGTGATTGTTTCATTATAATAATTATCATATCAGTCAAGTAAAAAAAGTAATAACTATCATAACACGAAACGCTCATAGACCGGCGGCTTTGCCGATCCTCAGTAATAGAATTAAGCAACAGCGGGCGTGGTCAGTAGTTGGATGAGTGACAATACGCCAATCCACTTTGGAGCTGCTTGGTGAAGTATGCTCTAACATAGGCCTGCTCAAGAGGAGACCCGTGCTCAATAGTGGGCCATAAATGGGTTAAAGCCATCATAGCACAAAAGGGTATATCAAAAATATATGTTTTGATAAGTAATTTATTTGGTTACAAAATACATTCTATAACATTAAAATCAACATTTAAGAGACGTACAATTTAATTATAAAGCTTAATATATAATGCTATAATTCTATGCTTCCTCAGCTTTACAGCTGGTTGTAAAGCTCAGATACCTTAAATTTTACCTCCGTTTTAACGGTATCTCATGGTATTAGGATAGTGTTTATATAACTTAAGTGAAATTTTAGAGTAAAAGGTTGGTAGGCAAAGCTTTTAGTCATTTTATAGGCATCTACATTATGATTTTAATTCACATAGTTAGGAAAGAAATCCTTTAATATACAAAATAATTAATACAAGAATAGATATTAGAGATATTTAATACAATGTGGGCACCTGTGTCCCACATACCATGTATTATATATGTAGTTTATTATATACTTCACACATACACAAACACACACACTTATTTATTATATTATGTTTATTTCATCAACTACATACATACACACATATGCATCACACATACATTCACACACAAGCACCGACACCATCCACGGGTTCGAACCTGGTGCGCTCTGGTGTCCTACGTCACACCGTGACGTCACATCACCAGCCGCGGCCAGCGGCTCGCTGAACAGGTCGCGGCGGCGCCTCGCCTCCCGCGCCCCTTCCACGGGCAGCGCGCGCTCGCGCCGGCAGTCATCGCCCGACAGCGTTAGTCAGCTTTCAACACGCTCCGCGCTAACCCTTGTCGCCCGATCGCTCGACTACCTCGCGCTTACCTAGTGCTTTCGCTGTGTCCTAAGTTATTATTATATGTTGCTAACTGTTTCCTGTGCCTTTACTTCGTTCTGTGCCTATCACTCTTCACTCCTTCTATGTATTTATGGATTCTGTCGCGTTGTACTTTCTAGTGTAGTGTTATAATTTGTTCTATTGTGTTTCGTGTAATAAACTATTAACTTCAACTGTGAGTTGACTTTATTGCGCACGCGCATCCGCCTACACTCACCACACGCGCTATACCTATATATAATATATTCCCATAACTGGTGACCCTTTATCGAACACGGAACTATGAGTGATAGTGACTATTATATTAGTAGTGACGATGAACATTTCGAGTCGTGCACGGACTCGCCATTATGCGCCGCCCGGGCGCAACACGGCCACGCCCTGGCAGCCATTCGGCGCGCACGCGCCCGCCGTGCACCTACTTGCCGCGCAATGGCGCAGCAGGTGCTTTGCGGCGCGACCTCCGCCGCAGCACAGCCAGCAGCAATTACAGCAGCAGCAGCAATCAGCACCAGCGCAGCCTTCAGAGTGCCACCATTTGATTCGGAGGACCCGGAGCTCTGGTTTGCACTTCTGGAGGCTCAGTTCGTGTTCCACAAAATATTCACGGACCCAGAAAGGTACAATTTTGTAATTATGAACCTTACCATGGACCAAGCGCGGACCGTGAGGGACATAATTATTAACCCTCCGGCGCACAACCGATACGAGCGCATCAAGGCTGAACTTATCAGCAGACTCACCGCCTCTCACGCGCAGAGGATCGAGGCAGTCCTCACCAATGAGGCGATTGGTACCCAGACGCCATCACAGTTCCTGCGGCGCCTGCAGGACCTGGCGGGTCCTTCCACGCCACAACACCTCATCCGCACTATCTGGTGCAGCCGTCTGCCGCATGCCGTGCAGGCAGTATTGTCCACGCTGCCCACGGACACACTCGAGCAGCTGGGTGACATGGCGGACCGCCTGCAGGAGATCTCTGCTCCCCGCCCGGTCGCCCCACCCACTGCTCCACTCCCGGACGTCGCCGCCACGCAGCTCAAAGAGCTGACCAACATGGTCCAGCGCCTGGCGCGCGAGGTTGACCAACACACCAGTGCCCCGCGCCAGGCTACCGCCAGTACCACGCGCCGTCGACCGCAACGCGCGGCGCCGGTGCCTACCAGCGCTCCGCGCCAGCCGTCACCGCAATGCGCGCACCATGCGTGCGTTGACACCACTCCCACCGTGCAACAGCAGCCAGCGGTAATGGCCACGACTGAGTCCAGAGCCACAACCGGACGCGTTTTTGTCACGGACCGTAACTCGCGTGTGCAGTTCCTCATAGATACGGGAAGTGATCTTTGTGTATATCCGATATCAGCGCTCCGCGATCGGCGTAATAAAACCGAATTTAAATTGTGCGCGGCTAACGGTAGCAATATCGATACTTACGGTTATGTTGAATTAAAATTAAATATAGGGTTAAGGCGTGATTTCACCTGGCGCTTCACGGTTGCGGACGTCACCAAAGCCATAATCGGCGTAGATTTTTTAAGTCACTATAATTTAATAGTTGACGTCCGCAACCAACGCCTTGTAGATAATACAACAACATTATTTACTAATGCTTGTAAAGCAAATACCGATGTATGTTCTGTCAAGGTAGCGACGGGCGACACGCGATACCACGCATTACTCTGTAAGTTTCCAGAATTAACGCGCCCTTCAGGCACACCAAAGGCACCAAAGCACACCACGGTTCACCATATCCGCACCACACCCGGCCCACCCGTTTCTTGCTCACCACGTCGGCTCGCAGCCGACAAACTTAAGATAGCTAGGACGGAATTCGAACTCATGCTCTCTAACGGCACCGCACGTCCTTCCGAGAGCCCGTGGGCTTCGCCGTTGCACCTTGCTCCTAAAAAGGATAACGGTTGGCGGCCTTGTGGTGATTACCGCATGCTGAACGCGCGGACGGTCCCCGACCGTTATCCTATCAAGCACATCCACGACTTTGCCCATAATATAGCTGGTAACAAAGTTTTTAGTACCATCGACCTTGTCAAGGCCTACAACCAGATCCCGGTCTACGAGGAGGACATCGCGAAAACAGCCATAACAACACCTTTTGGTCTGTTTGAGTTCCCTTATATGACTTTTGGTCTCCGCAACGCAGGGCAGACATTCCAGAGGTTCGTGGATGAGATGACGCGCGGTCTAGATTTTTGCTACGCCTATCTAGACGACTTCCTTGTATTTTCGAAGAATGAAACCGAGCATGAAGAGCACCTGCGTTTACTCTTCACTCGAATGCAGGATTACGGCATGTTAATCAATACATCTAAATGTGTTTTTGGTCACCGTGAGGTCACGTTCCTGGGCTATCGCATCTCAGAAGATGGTACGAAACCTCTGGAAGCCAAAGTACAGGCTATAAGGGAATTCCCCCCACCCAAGACCGTTAAGCAGTTGCGCCGTTTCTTGGGAATGGTCAATTTTTACAGGCGCTTCCTGCCTCACGCAGCAACCATTCAGGCCCCACTGAACGCCCTGCTTACGGGCTCGGTGAAGGGGTCGCAGCCGGTACATCTTACTGGTGACTCTCTTTCAGCTTTTGACCGGTGTAAGGAGAGTCTTGCAAACGCTGCGCTATTGGCACACCCGGACTGCGATGCACCATTAAGTTTAGTCACCGATGCGTCCGATGTAGCAATGGGTGCCGTAGTGCAGCAACTCAAAAATGGTAAGTGGCAGCCGCTTGCGTTCTTCTCGCGCAACTTAACACCCGCGCAGCAGAAGTACTCACCCTACGATCGCGAACTCCTCGCGATCTACGACAGCATCAAGTACTTCCGGCACTTGCTGGAAGCACGCGTCTTTGCAGTCTACACTGACCATAAGCCGCTCAGTTTCGCTTTCCATGAACGGAAAGCCAACTGTTCGCCCCGTCAGTTCCGTCATTTAGACTTCATCTCGCAGTTCACGACCGACATCCGTCACATCTCCGGTAAGGATAATGTGGTGGCGGACACATTATCTCGCGTTGATGAACTGCAGCTGCCAGTCAACTTCGACACACTCGCGGAGTCCCAAGCAGTGGACCAGGAGCTTCTTCAGTACCTCAGCGGAGAAACATCACTTCGCCTGAAGAAGCTCACCATCCCTGGCAGCAGTAGGGAAATTTACTGTGACGTCAGCACACCATCAGCACGGCCTTTTGTACCACTGTCACTACGTAAGCCGTTATTCGACAGTCTTCATGGTCTCAGCCACCCAGGTCCCAAGGCCACCGCCCAACTGGTGGCCGAGCGCTTCGTCTGGCCTGGGATGCGCAAAGACTGTCGAGAGTGGTCACAAAAATGCCTAGCGTGTCAGCGCGCCAAGGTGAGTCGCCACGTGTCAGCGCCGTTGGGCACGTTCGATTTACCTCGCGCTCGATTCGCCTTTATCCACGTGGACATTATAGGGCCCCTACCAACATCTGAGGGGTACCGCTACTGCTTGACCGCAGTGGACCGTTTTACGCGCTGGCCGGAAGTAACACCTTTGGTAGATATCACCGCGGAATCGGTCGGTAAGGCGTTGCTATCGTGGATATCCAGGTTTGGATGTCCAGCCGATATCGTTACCGACCGTGGGCGGCAGTTCGAATCCACGCTCTTCCAATACCTTGGAAGAATGATCGGATTCAAGCACCGCCGCACCACCGCCTACCATCCGGCCTGCAACGGCATGGTCGAGCGATTTCATCGCCAACTAAAAGCAGCAATAATGTGCCACGCGGATAGCAACTGGGTCGAGGCCTTGCCCTTTGTGCTCTTAGGCATCAGGTCATCTTTTAAAGAGGACCTTCAGTCCTCTTCCGCTGAGCTGGTCTACGGTGAGCCGCTCCGTCTGCCGGGAGAATTCTTCCAGGCGACCGCTCCCGAGACCACAGACCTCTCAGACTTCACCACACGCCTAAGACACATAGCGGCAAAAATCCGACCCACACCTGCTGCACGTCACACACAACACAAATCCTTTATTCAGAAGGATCTTCATTCTACGAGCCACGTCTTCTTACGAGACGACTCGACCCGAGGTTCCTTACAACCACCTTACACAGGTCCTCACAAAGTGGTCGAACGTAGGGATAAGACTTTCCGTATACTGGTTAGAGGCAGGGAGGTCACAGTAACGATAGACCGACTTAAACCGGCCTACCTACTTGTAGACCCATCACCCACCAACAATCCCATCCCTACTCCCAGGTTCCCTCCAGCTCCAGCGCCCACTCCTACACCAACTCCCGCTCCCTCACCTGATCCTCCACCTGCACGGTCGAAGTCTACAACTCCGGAAGGCGGCAAAACAACACGATCTGGCCGCCGAGTTCGTTTTCCGGACTACTATCGACCGTAGACCCGGTCTCTGGGGGGGAGTGATGTGGGCACCTGTGTCCCACATACCATGTATTATATATGTAGTTTATTATATACTTCACACATACACAAACACACACACTTATTTATTATATTATGTTTATTTCATCAACTACATACATACACACATATGCATCACACATACATTCACACACAAGCACCGACACCATCCACGGGTTCGAACCTGGTGCGCTCTGGTGTCCTACGTCACACCGTGACGTCACATCACCAGCCGCGGCCAGCGGCTCGCTGAACAGGTCGCGGCGGCGCCTCGCCTCCCGCGCCCCTTCCACGGGCAGCGCGCGCTCGCGCCGGCAGTCATCGCCCGACAGCGTTAGTCAGCTTTCAACACGCTCCGCGCTAACCCTTGTCGCCCGATCGCTCGACTACCTCGCGCTTACCTAGTGCTTTCGCTGTGTCCTAAGTTATTATTATATGTTGCTAACTGTTTCCTGTGCCTTTACTTCGTTCTGTGCCTATCACTCTTCACTCCTTCTATGTATTTATGGATTCTGTCGCGTTGTACTTTCTAGTGTAGTGTTATAATTTGTTCTATTGTGTTTCGTGTAATAAACTATTAACTTCAACTGTGAGTTGACTTTATTGCGCACGCGCATCTGCCTACACTCACCACACGCGCTATACCTATATATAATATATTCCCATAACAAGATAATTATTATAGAGAAAATTTTATGATACCGGCATGCATGTTTACATTGCGAGGTACCATTTAAAAATGGTTTTACAGAGAATGTTTGGTTTAAGAATTTGAGGGAAAATAAAGTTATCATGGGTAACACTCATACCAAATATTATAATAATACGATTTGCCTATTATAAATTAAATAACGAATTTTTAACTAGATTAATAAATAAAAACCAGGTACCAGGGTAAAAACCTAGAATGTGTCTTCAGCGAACATTTGACTAAGTCCCTGAAACTTAGATACTCTTCTTAAAAGCTTTTTTTAATAAAATTTTAATTTTACATTTCACAATGTAAAATTTTCAAGGGTGTTGAGACACTTCTGCCAACCTTACGGCAGGACCAAGTTATTAAATTACCTGCGTCATTTCTTCAGGGATCGCCTTCTAGGGTTGTTGATTAAACAATTTTAATGTCGTATCGGTCAAAATATTTATAAATGTGAGAATCTCCAATGTAATCTGATAAATCTATACTATTATTATAAAGCTAAAAAGTTTGTTTGTTTGTTTGGTTGAACACGCTTATCTCAGGAACTACTGGTTCTAATTGAAAAATTCTTTTTGTGTTTGATAGTCCTTTTATCGAGGAAGGCTATCGGACTTTTGGAATTCATCACCTGAGGCTTTCCTTGGGAGAGGGATAGGGGGTGAGGAGGAGGAGGTTAGGAGGAAAACGAGAGGGAGAAAGAATTTAATGGTTTCTTATTTGTGAAACCTACCAAAACTATAAAAGTTAAAAGTAACAGCAAAGTATATTCAATGATTTATATGCGATACGATGTTCTCCGGATCAGCTAGTTCTATTATAATTTTAATTGGAGAACATTATAAAATATCTACAATGCATAGCTACCATGATAATTATGTCCGATTATATTGCTTTAACCAAACAACACAGTGAGTTCAATTGTGAAGGAATTAAACATTGAAATCACACTTAAATTGCGATCTTAATCTTATATTATATCTTGACAAGTAGTAACAGTAAAACTTTTATTTAACTAGTGATTTTAAGTATCCTATGTGTTATTCTAGATCATGGTCTTCCCGTATGGTAAATTTAATGATAATTCATTCAGTACTTTTTTTGCGTGAAAGCCATCCATCCATACGTTCTCACGAGCAAACTTTAACATTTGTAAATGTAGGTTCGTAGGATTTGTCAAATATTATAAAAATAATTTTCATGTCATGTCAATACAGAAATTGACAACCCTATTTTTTAGGATCACGATCAAAGTTGGAGCATAATTTGCGGAGAGATTTCATCGGCCGCACAAAGATCCAGGCCCCCAATTCTCATTTCGTAGAGATACATCTCTAACAGAGATATCTCTAAAAAACATGGCGGATCTCTAATGAAACCTAATTTCCTTATTCTCGGGATGTCACATTAGAGATATCTCTGAGCCTTTTCGTGCGACATGCAACGTATGGTCCGGAGCGTTCGAGATTGAAATGTCACGCGTTTTGACCAATCACGGCGTTGTAAAGCGTTCGGGATTGAAATGTTTGACCAATCACAGCGTCGTAAAGCGTCCTTTAGAGATATCTCTGAGCCTTTTCGTGCGACATGCAACGTATGGTCCGGAGCGTTCGAGATTGAAATGTCACGCGTTTTGACCAATCACGGCGTTGTAAAGCGTTCGGGATTGAAATGTTTGACCAATCACAGCGTCGTAAAGCGTCCTTTAGAGATATCTCTGAGCCTTTTCGTGCGACATGCAACGTATGGTCCGGAGCGTTCGAGATTGAAATGTCACGCGTTTTGACCAATCACGGCTTTGTAAAGCGTTCGGGATTGAAATGTCACGCGTTTTGACCAATCACGGCGTTGTAAAGCGTTTATTTTATATGTCTAATGGTAATGTCGAAAGATAAAATCTCGAATGTGCTCCAGAATAACTTTTTTGGATACATTCAAGATTTTGCCGACATGTCTCGTCGAGATTTAAAGATTAGTGATATGTCTAACTTCGAGATTATCTCTACAAAATGAGAATTGGGGGCCAGCTTGCAAGAAAACTGGCGCTGAAATGTTTTAATATAATAATGGGACTTTGTAATAGTTTTTCTCTGATAGAAGTACTGCCAAAGGTACTTTCTTTTTTATAACTTCTTTTATATTCTCATAGATTGCAGGCTACTTAATAGGTTTGGTAGATTTAAGTATAGGTTTCGTGAGCTCGTAAGAATATGCTTTTAAATTTAAACGCTCATTTACTAAAATCGACGGGTTTTTAAGTAAGTGGGAATACTGATATAAGGCCTTTGACAAAACGCAACCTTATGGCATAATTATTATGCACTACTTATACAAAAATTTATAACTAATCCTGAAATATTTTTCCTCAAACTTGAATCTTGTCACTGTAGCTTACTTATATCCTTTACGTAGATACCTAATTATACAATATCATAGCTTCGACTCCTTAGTAGTGCACTACTGTGCAAGATTCTCTCCTCTTGAGAGACCTAAAGCATACTCCACTTCGCTGCTTCAGTGCGGATTGGTGGAGATTATATTACAATATTAGAAAACTTTCCAATTCCAGCGACAAGTATTTTGAGTTCATGTTTGTAATAAAATAAATATTTTCCAGTGTTTAAAAAACACTGCATTTTATACTTGTAGAAATAGAACTCGAACCGCGTTGAATCGAGAGCGAAATCCTGAGTGCATCGAGGTCAGCTGCCTAAACGGTACTGTGAAAATCGACATACTTTTGTTTCTTTAAATATAATTGTTTGGTAAAACGACACCTACTATAAGTCTGTCGTAAATTATAATTGATTCAACTAAGATAAATTAAGAAGTTAACATCTTAAAATATGCCTTGACTGACACTAACGCGGCATCATTCAATTCACGGATCAAGTATCAATTAAATTAACGTAATTTAATGTAATTGTCACTTATTACGTAACAACAAAAAACTGTTTAATGATGAAAGGTTGTCTTACTAATCTTAATGTTAATAATATTAATCTTATTCTAATCTTAATCTTAATAATAATCTTAATCCTTGGTTAAGTACCACTTGTGCTCAATGGTATGCTTATTTCAACAAAAACAACAAGAGGGAAAAATACACTGCTGTTATACATGTAATCATATACAGTAAGTACATTTTAATCAACCAGTTAACATTTTAAAAGTGTTAAACAAAAATTCATGTTTTTAAACACATGTTTCTTAAAGAAAGTTCCCCTAGTTTCAGACATTGCCAGCGGAATGAAGACTTAACCCCGTTTGCGAGACTGCTCAAACATTTTCAATATCTATCCGCTTGAATCGCCATAGACCGACAAGTTTAGATAAGTCGGCACAGATATCAAACCGAGTGATCACAGTACGGCTGTGATATTCTCTACTTATTTTATACCTAAACTTTATATGAAGTTCTTAATCACTTTATCACCTGTGGTATAAGAACTCCATTCGTCTTAGGTCGAAATCAACCAGCCATGGTACTATCCGCTGAATATCGTATGAGAATAATTATGGCAACAGATCTTGTTGGAAGTTTCTCTAGGTACCATCACCTCGACCGTGAAATGATTTTACTTAATAAATCTCCCACATTTTGTTTGGCTTGCAATGCAATTATATGATCAATTATATTCAGGTTGCTCACCTGCTAATCAGAAAAAAAAAACTTCTTTCTTTATTTCACGCCGTATGTTTTTTGTTTTTTTTTTTTTAATTTAATTAATTTATCGAATATATTTTGGAGCAATGCAATTATTAAATGAATGTCTCATTCTCATTTCATTTATTAAAGTCTTAATGTGCACTTATTTAGTTTTAGAAATGTACCCTTGATGTATCAAATCATAATGGTTTAATATTTTCTATGTCTATTTCAACTTTTCTATGGTCTCTGGTTTCTTATCAGAGCATTACAAATACATAAACCTTTATCAACGAGCTCAAGTCCTTGAATGTTTTCATAAAATTCCCGAGTTGGGGGATGTACCGTAATCTCAAGTACTCCGTTCCTTTTTCAAGATTTAAGCTCAAACCTTATCAAAACTCTCGGTACAGTAATTAGCAAGACATTTTAGCCGAAAAAACGGAACCTTTGGAGGATTGCTAGCGTTTGTGAAATGGAATTTGCTTGTTTCCCTAGTTTCCCTAGTTTCGATCGTCGAACTAGTGGGAATTTTTTTCTCATTAGTTTGACTGTAAAAATAAATAGACTACAATTGTTGAAGATTACGGCAATCATTTCACATATTATGTAATAGTTTATGTACTTACTAGAAAATATGTGAATATTTTATATTAAAATTCAACAGGCACCAAAAAAATAATCCTGGATTTATTTATAGCATTTATAGCGTGAGATATACGCAATCCCTTTTCGAGCCTTTCCAGTTTTATTTACGTTTTAAACGTTTTGTTGATATGCATTCAGTAATATTGGGCATGCCTCGGGATAAGAATGCAAGATGTTACGCTAAGTAATCGTTGGACAACAATTTTTAGATCATAGTTTTTTAAGAGCTTCTGACCATAACTGGCTATCTAATTTGTAAGAATATAATACGTAGTTCAGGTAAAAATAATTAAAATTAGACCATGCTTTTCAAATTAGGTCCAGTTACGTGGAACAGTTAGGTATTATTGCAGTATAATTATAATTATTTTCATAATTACAGTATAATAATACAATAAGTGATCATCATCATAATCATCATTATTACAACATATCCTCAAGTAATTTAAAGTACCTAACTTTACATTTTATTACACACGCGTGCTCATAAGAACTCAAAAGCTAATTAAACGCTTCGTATAAGATGATTTACTTTATTAACCTTATAATTTTAACCTAATGCCAGTATGCTGTATTTTGAGACCATAAACGCAGCTTTTCCGTTGGTTATTCCAACGTTGTTACATTATTAAAAGTAGCAATATATTCAGAAATTTGCATTTTATTAGCAGCCGATGGCCGAAGCCGAGACAATCCTTTGAGCGTGTCTATGGGTCGCCATGCATTATTCAAGGAGCCTTGTTCTAAGTTATAATTAACACTGAAATGCGGTAATTTGTTAACAAAAATATGACCTTAAAATAAGTAAATTAGGTCTAATCTAAAAATGTAGAGCAATTATTTCTGATCACAGTCATTTTTTTGGAATTTTCGGAATGTCTGATTATGTTCATGCCACTTTACTCATGTATTAGGAATTCATTGCCCTAAAAATTCTTAAAGATTGCTACAAGTCAGGCAGGGTTAGGAGTCCTACTCTCATATACTGGTTCGCCGGCTATAGATATAAAAATGAGATTCTTGGTCGCTTATTCTTTCTTTTTAGCCAGGTGTAATACTGAGGATATTCATAAATCGCTAATAACAGAAAGAAGGATGTCGATAAATCGACTATTGCGATTGAAGTTCAAAGATAAATCTATCGCGCAATCCTTACAGACAATGAGTCGACGTTCTTTCCAAGTCGCCGTCTGTCTTCAAGTACGTTGTAACGTAAACAAGTGGTTACACGTAGCATAGTTACAACAACATTGCGCGCGCTAACGCCATTAAAGGTTAATATTGAATAGACGAATAAGTTTGTATACTTAACCTTGACGTGTATTTGATTTCATATTGATTTTTTGGAAAGACGTCTAAAAGTCATCTGAAGACGAATATGGTAGCTTACATAGCTCAAGTTTGTGTTGCCGATTATACTATAGATCTTCTGAAATATATTGGTGGTTTTAATGTTGATTTTTGCTAAAAAGAACCGAGAAAAGTGTAACTAAGCTCGATTTTTATTTTGAGAATTGCTACTAATTTTCAAGATTGCTTTTAATTGCTTTTTTAGTAGACATTAGAAAATAATATTTCCTTCGTCAATACAAATTTTCCTAGCAAAATATTATACATAGACCATATAAGATATAAGACCTCTGAGAGTGGGGGCTAATCAAAGTCTATTTACCTACAGATGTGTAAAGTTTACACATTACGAGGTTCAGTTTTCGATCCACTACGACATGTTACAATGATATACTCGTAACATTACAAGTATTTTATTAATTTGTAAATTAAAATCTATTATACTCGTACTATCATTGGAGCTGACGAATTCTGATAAAAATTCTAGATTCATGAACTGAAATTATATATATCAAGGTAATCTTTAATCGTTCCACTAGCTAGACCAATAAGAGAGTATTATGTATTAGTAAATCAACTGTATCAAGACTAATAATTGTGTAAAATTATGATTCCATGGTATAACAGCCGAATCGGCCGCACCATTCAGTGGAAATGAAATTGAAATAGGAAATAGCCAATTCACAGATGTAGGTCAGAGCTTATTAACTGATTTAATTTTCTGATATCAGCCTGTCTTGCAGATACGGTGTGGTACCGTGGTAAGTAACGTATGTATATTTCATACATCTGCATAATATTTTATATTTAATTAAATTAATGTTTAATTTTTTTAGAAAGATTTTTTATAGTGGCAGACACTAGTCTACATTGTACTTTAGTTAAATAGAAATCTGAATTTTTCATATCCAATGATTTAAAGTACTTTAAATTTAATAGCTTTGGTTAGGGGACTTGCTCTTTCCAAGCGATTTCGGGAATATAATCGAAATGGATAAAAGGCAGTGCACGTTCATGCGGTGGCTCAATTGAAAACTTCGAACTTCGGAATCGAAGAACTGTTAAGTTTAAATAATTGACTTATTTTTTTGTCGTACTCCACAAATTAAGTTATTGATTACTCAAAATTATGTTATAAGTTTAGATTAAAATTTGCTGAAAGTTACAAAGTAAGAAAAAAGTTTTTACAGCAACTTTATTTCGTGTTGTTTTCTGGAGTAAAACGTTGTGTTCTGAGTTGAACTGTTATCATAACGTATTAAAGAAGATCTAAAACAGATAGATACTACAAGTTTTAGTTATTTTGCACGAAATTATTTCATACGGATTAATTATTTCGTACCGAAACACGGAGTTTCATTCACCAGGCTTGGTTTTTTTCCCCATTGAATTCAGTTTGCACTTTCAACTGCAACTTAACTGGTACTGCAAATGCAGTCGAAAGCCGACTTTGGTTGTTTAAGTTACAGTTTGTTTTGCGATGGCAAAGGGTTTTTCAAGTCACGCGCTAAGTCCTCAGGGACTCATTAGTCGCGATTTCCTGCTGACCGGACTACAGTGTGAAATATAACCTGGGGTATGTTTTAAATACAGGTCGTCTGTTTTTGTTTTGCTTCTTGTATAATGGGTGGGCGATAGTTTTAACTTTACGGCTATTACTTTGCATAGAACTAGAGTTCGATAAAATTTGTTTGATTTTTTCTTGTCTGTGTGGGGTTGTTGCTTGTATATATGTGAGTTTATTCCAATACATTCATCGCATGAGAAGAAAATTTTAGATGATTGTCTTGAAATCGTATCGTAAGTTTTGAAAATAGTTTTAATAACAAAAATACATCTGTTACTTTGTGGAAGCGTGAAGTGATTGTCGGTAGCAACATAAAATGCATATTATTGGATAATGCTCATCTCACGGATGCTATGGACAACACACTAAAGAAAGAACACACACTACCAAACCAAGAACAGAAGGAGATCCCCAATTTTCGGCCCCGAACCATATGTAATCTGTGTTAGAACATCGGACTAGACAAGAGTAAACTATATACCAAAAAATTCGTCTTATTTATAAGATAAACATATTTAAATCTTAGCTTCAGCTGCTCTTGCCAAATGAACAAAATAATGCAAAAAAGTTTTCACAGTATTTACCTCATTACATACGATTTTATAATCGATTGAATCGATTGATAATTATCGATTGATGGAACATAATAATATATTTTATGTATTATTTAGTGATTATAATTATAATATTAATTTATTTTTTACATATTTTCGTATTCCATATAAATCAAAACTATGTAATATATTATAATTACCATTCAATCGTTACGCTAATTTTATTAAATTACATTTCGAATATTTTGACATCGATTAATCGATTGACAACAATGATGATGTAATCCCTAATAATGTCATTTTGGTAACCATAGTATTTATAAATAACACCACTGTATTGTCATATTTGTCATCGATCTTTCATCTTTCTACGCGTGTTCTTGTATATTTTTACTATCAAATATTTTCAGCGTATTTGGAGTCCTATTTACTATTGAAACTCATCGACACGTACACAGTGATTTTAATTTTCTATTGTATTCGCTTTCGTACTTGTGTTTTGGTGAATGTGTTTCGCAGTTTCGCTACAATTTCTTGCAAACCAATACTATATGAATATGGACTCCTTAATCGCCTGTTTTGTGACTGACAAAGGTTCAGAATAAGTCCTGAACACTGGATAACGTACCCTATACATCTTTAGAAGATCAGGAAGTTGCTGTGGCCATACTTACAATGAGTATATTATGGTATCTTGATTGGGCAAGGTACTAACGAAATATAACGCCTCCTGCACAACTACACGAAATATTAATATATTATAATGATAACTAATAAAATCTCTTTAAATATGCAATAGCTTTTATTATACAACCTTTTTATGACATTCGTTTTGGGTGAAAACCATTGAAGTAGTAGATATTATAATAGACACCCGCCAACGTAAGTGTAACATACATATTAAATAGCACTGTGACACGAGCATACCTAATCATAACCTATAATTAAGGTGATTCATTCTAGGATTTCCTTAGTTGGCCATTGCTGGCAGCCGTGAAAATTGGAGAAATTGAACTTTTTGCAATAATCTAATTAACAGCCAATTTCCAGTCTTGTCTACTTAGGCCTGAGTTTCTATGGAAACTGGGGTTCTCCTTTCCCCCTCGCTAGGAATCGAACTCATGACACCTTACGCCATACGAGTCGTGATGTCCAAGATTATTTATTTAAAAAAAATCTAAAAAAGCTCTGGTCGACTAACTGCTTACCAAGGTACGAATATCTATTCCAAGATGTCCTACTCTAAAAATTACAGATGAAATAAATATTGATTTAATCATTTATGGAAAAATATACCTAATATTTCAAACATTCATGAAATTAAAGCTTAAATAAGCAGCTACACTGAAACTTCTGTGAAAAGGAACGTTGCCATAATAACTGTAAATGATAAAATTAAAAAAAAAGAAATACTAAGAGACGCGAACCTGCGCATCAGGTATTGTGTATCTATCTACGTCCTGACTATTGAGCTACGGAGAAGTAAGATTTAACGACGAAATTAGCAGTTATATTATATGCATGCTTGCTGAGTATATTTCTGTCTCATTCTTTCCTACACATTTTTGTATTTGTGTCTCTTACCTCTCGTTTTTTCCGTTGCATCCGGTTTGAAATCACAACGATTCTAAAGAAGTTTCACTTCAAAAACCCTAAAAATAGTTTTCTTCGCACCAAGTATAAGCTAACAACCACCTCGATTACGTCAGCTTTCAAACAAAAAACCGCATCGTAATCGGTCCATTTCAAGGAACTACGATGCTACACATGGCACAGACAGACATACAGACACTTCCTACTCATAATACTAATAATGGGGGCAAAATTTCAAACATTGATGCAAATGAAGCTAGATTAATATGCGCAGCTACATTGAAACTTCCGTGAAAACGTTGTCATAAAAATATACTCTGTCAAGAGTATTTTACACGCGTTTCACAGCGGCTGTAGTCCGATCACGTCGAGACAACACGCCTGGCCACCGTCTGGTCTGTAATGGACGTTTACCAAATGAATGTGCCATTTTTATATTTTGGAGATAAGAAAATCCGTGATTTTTATTTATGTTTATTTTTTGACGTGGTTTATATGTGTGGTTTTGAGATTTTGTGTGAGGGAGAAATAAAATGGGAGAACATCTTTGTGCTTTGAGGCTTTGAGCAGAACACGAACTATTTATTATAGGTAAATGTATTTTCATGTTTTACAAGTGTAATACGTAGTTGACCAGGCTGGATTTCTGATTTTTTATAAACAAGTTATGTACTTTTTCCTGTTTGTTTATTTACTTTTCATATTTTCATGTGCAATTACCTTGTTGAAAAACGAAAAAAAGATCATTGCACTATATTATAAGCACTGTTACATGCAAACACAGTCGAAACAGCCTGAATAAATCCCCAGACTCCTATTCAAGCAGGGCGTGTATATACGCGTGTAGCGGCCGCTCTACGCCAGTCGTAGCCTGAGGCTCGTAGGCTCCGCGCGAATGACGAACGATATCGCTCGAGTATCTTCGATAGGATCGCTCGAGTATCGTTAGGTCTAGTAATGATACTTTGCCGTGAGTGAGCTTGAGAGAGAGACTTTTAAAGTTACGAGTTATATAGCTTGTAGGTGAGTTATTTTTTTAATTATTGATTTTATAAAGACTACTCGTAGTACTATTTTCTGCATCTTAGTGCCTGGGCAAGGCTGTTCAAGTTTCAGGTTCGATTCCTGGTAGAAAATTTAACTGATGTATCTGTTTTGTTGTGGCTCTATGCGGGAAAGAGATTGGAGTTTATGTATGAGCAGTTATTTTTGTAGTTAGTATATAGTAATCAGTTATATTTTATTGAATCCATTAATTGTAACTTGTGACAAGTTGTGACAACTCCCTCAAATTGGAACAGGATTCATTCCAACAAAGTTGACATAACAGAGGATACAAGATGTCATCTGTCTAAACTAAGATTGAATCTGTGCTTCCGGCGGAAATAGCATATTCTTGCTAAACATTTAAAAAAACTCAAACCGATATGTTTAATAGTTTTCGAGATATATCTCAAAAAGTTCTTTTTGACAGAATAGTGTATGTATGCTATAATTAAACGTATTTACTTTTGTAGTATTAATTATTAATTCTTTATTAATTCTTACTAATCAGATTCAAAGTTTGCAAATTGAAGTAAAAAAAATATAATCATTTCAGCAAACATCGATGAAAACAAAAATTGAACCAAAGTTGCGTGTCCATTTAATAGATTAAATGTGGATTTTCAATCTAACTAACGACAAGATAGAAGTTTAAAAATCTCCTGATTCATTTTGTTCAGTGCAAGTCGGAACCTTTCGTACGCATTATTTTACTTAGTATTATTATTAGTAGCGCTCGGACCTCGGCTTTCCCGCTTTTTCCGTGTTAATAAGAACCCTACATTTTATTCCATGTCATGGTCTACTTGTGCGCTGAATTTCATGAAAACCCGTCGAGTAGTTTTTGCGTGAAATAGTAACAAACATCCATCCATAGCCAAAGCAAAGCAACAACCCATAATTGTCCCACTGCTGGGCTCGGGGTCTCCTCTCACAATGTGAAGGGTACAGGCCATAGTCTACCACGCTGGCCAACTGCAGATTGGTAGATTTCACACACCTTTGAGAACAATATGGAGAACTCTCCGGTGTGCAGGTTTCCTCACGATGTTTTCCTTCACCGAAGCAAGTGATAATTAACTTCTAATACGCACATAATATTTGAAAATTAGAGGTGCGTGCCAGGATTTGAACTCGGGCCCCTGCGTTCGGGTGACTAACGTTGTAATCGCTAGACTATCACTGCTTATGCACAAACAACCGTATATGCTCACTTTTAACGTTTAAAATACTCGTATAAGTAGGATAGGATAGGATCTATTTTCCAGATAATATGTATGAATTTACGAGTAATGCAAATGAAGTACTTGAGTTTATGAAAAAACGAAACCAGTCAATCTCTTTTCTCCGAGTCAACATAGTTGTGTGTAAATAAATGAATTTTGAATATTTTTGGAAGACCATTTCAACGATACTGCACACTATAGGGTATGCGACGAATAAAAAATGTATCCTCACGTTACCTGTAGGGGAGGAACCCTGAAAAAAAATGTTTTTCTATATTTTATTCTACGATTCAGGAGTTTTAATAAATATGTATATCCATGCCAAATTACAGCCTTCTAGCGCTAAGGGTCTCGGCGCTTTGCTTCTGACAGATGGACAGATGGACTATAAGGGTTCCGATTTTACTTTGAAACCCTAAAAATAAGCAATCTATATTTTAAATTGTGAAATTCAACGTAAGTAGGTAGCTCTCTCCATAGCACGTTTTGCGATTTTGAACTTGTGGATTAAGTCAATATAAAGCACCACGTCTTTGAGCCGTATGTCATCACTGGCAACACACACTGCTCGAACACCTTCGACTTCAGGCACTGAGGTAGTGTTTTGGACGACATAATATGACGCAGTTTCCCGAACGCAGCCCATGTTGGATTTTACGAGTGACTTCTTTCTCGAAGTTTGAAGTCGAAGTCTCGAAGATGGGTAAATACCCATCTGGATCACTTGTCCCAGGAAAATGTATTCGTTTACAACTTCGAGAGCAGCGCAGTCAACAACAACAGATACGGGTGCGACATGGACATTTGACATGATTTTGGTCTTGTCCACTCTTATTATTTATTAACCCAATGATGGACATAGTAAATAAATTTAATTCAAAAGAACTTAGGGTTTATGGAATCTCTATTATTTCCTTGCAACTAGGGTCTGTTAGACTAAGTCAGTAGGAATTTTGGATTTATACAGCTGTTCCACGCGGATTGGTTTTTGATTTCAAATTTGTTTACTATTATAATATAAATGATAATTCCTGGAAACTATAAAGTATGAGACGGTTAACCCTTATTTAATTGTCGCATCCAAAATAACGGAATTCATGGAGCAAAATCTGAGGAATCGTTTCCTATTTATAACTCTTGTTTTGCGGTATCAACATATTCCCAACAGTCATAAAACATAACTCTGGATGTCTCTTTGCATAAATCTCTTGCGCTGACGTACTGAACACTTTACACTTTCCTGCCCGTGTACCTTATCTGTTGGACAAAGGAACTATAATCGCACAGCATGACTTTTATGAAGATTACGCGGACGAAAGTTGAAGTCTGTTATTGCATAACTTTTCCCATTGTGACGTGTCACCGTAGATCTTGTAATTAACCTCTCAAGGACGATGTACCATAAAGTAACACTTATTTTTTGTCATTTACGGGCCATAAACACATTATTATCATCTAAATCTAATAACAAAAATTAAACTAAATAAACTTTTATTAAAGTTAATTATTTTAAACAAAAATGCTATAACGAGTATCAAAACTGTGTGTGGTGTGTTCTGAAATTTATAAAGTTATATGTGTAGGTGTGTGCATCTATGTTTGGGTAAAAATGATTACTTATCCTAATAGTAGATAGTATCGATAGCGATCAAGATTAATGTAATGGTGGGCTCCTTGATAAGAGGAAAAGCCGATACTCCTGCTCGATTCTCAATTTCTTTAAAATCATCTTTTGTCGTAGGCAATAACAACTTTTACAACCTTGGTATCTTTAGGGTTCACGCAGAAAAAGGCGATAAAATTTTTGTAGTGCAAAAACGATGAACGTAAAAATAAAAGGCAAATATTCTAAACTTTTGTCTTATCTTTATGTCACTAGGTTCGCCACAACTAACCCGTAGTTAGTTCCAGCCGTAATTAAGTCCTCAAGGAGTGCGAGTACTTAAACGCAAACTCAGTAAAACGGAACACTCATTTTTCGTAATTACGGACGCTTGCAGGATGAAGTGTCCTTTCAAACTTTAGGCTAGGGTTGGTTACGACTGATCAGTGTTCAGTCATTAAAATAATGACTTGGTTTCATATTTTAAGTATTCCTCAAGTACTTCCTGCAATTTTTTTGACAATAGTTAATATGTTACGTGTAATATGATTAATGGACCAATAAGCAGTATCTCGCATAGCAAGAAGTTATTAATATAATTAATGAATTCGCACTTTAGTCAGATTTACCCAACTAGCTTTTACTCTAATGAGAATAGTTCATAAAAAACAAGCCAAATGTATGTTCCGTAGTTTTTCGACCATTACTTGTTAGGTTGTTAAGCCTAACTGGCTCTGATAATTTACCTTTCTAGATCGCTATACATATATTTCAAAAAATACTCGCATGACTTATCTTTCATGTAAGGTAAACGCGCCTATTACCGCCAGTTTAAGCCGACTTTGTATGAACTTCAGAAAATTAGATATATGCTGTTATGCTAGAAAAGGTGTTTTAATTTATTCTTTAACATGATTAAATATCCTATGATATACAGTACGTAAATTCAGTATTAAATCACACAATATTTAATAAATAATAATTGAATCTAAAATAGCGATTGCTTCTATTACCGACGCATGGATGATGTTTGTTTCTAATACCGTTTTTTATGTTTCTATTACCGACCACTAAACTAGTATAAAATTAACAAGCTGCCTGCCATCAAAAAAGGCATGATATTATACCTTTTTGAAATCCTTATGCTGAGCTCTTTAGTTTGATACCCATATTGCATTATTCGATTTATTTTTATTTTTTGATACTTCAAACAGTGACATCTCACAGCCACCATTTTTTTATGACACTTATTTAAGAATACTTGGGTTATTAAAATGAATCTAACGATATCTTAATTGTATTATTTGGTCCAGCCGTTTGGACGATACGAAGTAATAAAAAATATTACCGACATACATAATATACTTAGATGATCACTTCGGTGATCGGTGGATAGGGTGAGGAGGACTGTGCCATGGCCGGCGCGCTCCCCGGACCTCACACCGATGGATTTCTATTTGTGGGGGGAGGTTAAACGTGTTGTGTATGCTACGGAGTATTCGAACAGAGACGAATTAAAATTAAGAATAGTGACTGTTTGAAGTGAAGTGTTCTTGTGCTAAACCGCGTAAAGGACAATTTGTGCAAACGAACTGAACTCTGCATCACTCGAGGAGGTGAGCATTTTGGACATCTGTTAAGGCTTGGTTAAATAATAAAATCAATACGTAAAACTTCAATCATTGTAAATAAACCCCAATTTAATCATTGTAAATAGGTATGATTCCCCCGTGTGGTGCCGGGTCCACTTTGAAGAATAGCACCACTCCTACTTCTTCCTGGAATGTCGTAAAAGGCGACTAATACGATATTCCAGGAGACGGGCAGCAGGGCCAAGCGTGGTGACTACCGGCTACAACCCCCTTATGATAGCCACAACCAAGCCTCGGCCCAAAGTCCCCGGCAGCCCCGCTATTCCTAGTTACGGTATCGGCTATGGTAACAGCGGGGCAGTGGGTGTTAAGAATCGCCGGCAGAGATCGGGCTACCAATCTCAAAAACGACTTCTGCACCTGGCAACATATAACACCAGGACACTGAGGACCGACGACAAGGTGAAAGAGCTGGAAGAAGAGATAGACAAGTTAAACTGGAGTATTGTGGGTTTATCTGATGTCCGAAGAGAGGGGGAGGACACGATAATACTCAAATCCGGAAACTTGTTCTATCACCGGGAGGGCGAACATCTGTCCCAAGGCGGTGTCGGGTTTCTCGTTCACAAGTCCCTCGTCAACAACATTGTGCAAGTTGGGAGCGTGTCGTCCAGGGTAGCGTACCTTACACTCAGAATATCCAAACGGTATTCGTTGAAGGTTGTACAGGTATATGCGCCGACTTCAACACATCCTGACAATGAGGTTGAGGTTATGTATGAGGACATAAGCAGAGCCATATATACCTCTAAAGCTCATTTCAATGTTGTGATGGGGGACTTCAAACGCGAGACTGGGCATGCAAAGCGGCGCCGAGATGAAAGTGGGTCCCTACGGTCCTACACATTGGACGACGGAACCACCGAGGACACTTGCTGGCTAACTTTTTGGAGAAGGAAGGTCTCTTCATGATGAACTCCTTCTTCAGAAAGAAGCCGCAACGCAAGTGGATTTGGATTAGTCCTGATAGTTCCACGAAAAGCGAGATAGACTTCATTCTGGCAGACAAACGGCACATATTTAATGATGTCTCTGTAATCAGCAGGTTTAAAACCGGAAGCGATCACCGATTTGAAAGAGGCACATTTTTTTTTTCGAGGGGGAAATCCTCGAAAGATACCCGCAACCTGGGGTTGCGGGTTATGTAGGATTTTTACCTACTAAAACCCCCTCGTCAGCCATCCGCTGCATATGGAGAGGCTCCGGGATCTCCGGTGAACGCACCGGTGCCTCCCCTGCGTACTTACATCAATCCCGCCGTTGCCTTCTACGAGCAGGATCGGCCCTCTCCCGATCCCGCTCGGCGGTCTCCTTCTTTACCATAATGGTTTCGCAGAAGGAGACCACAGCTTTCCAGGCAGTTCGCTCTGCCAGCATCGCCGCTACTACCGCAGGCAGGGAAAGATTTCCCCCGATCCGTTCGACCAGGACGCGCCGCTCAGGTGCCCAGGCAGGACATACCTCGAGCGTGTGCTGTGCGTCGTCCCGGTCCTCACCGCAGTGGTGGCATTGTGTTGTTGCCTCGCGTCCAATCCGATACAGATACTCACCGAAACAGCCATGTCTGGTGAGAATCTGTGTCAGTCTGTAGGTGACGTTGCCTTCGCATCTCTCAACCCAGGCTTCGAAGCTGGGCAGGATCGCACCAACTACACGTTGGCGCGCCGCCCTTTCCTCCTCCAGAGCTGAATATATAGAATATCGACCTGAAGCTGGAACGGTTACGCCTGATTAAGTCTACGCTTCGCCCAACACCTATCCAAATCCAGGGATCCGAAAACTTTCAACTAGAGCTGCAAAACCGTTTTGCGTACCGAGAATCGTGCACATCAGTGGACGAGTATAACACCAGGATGGTAACAACTGTCCACGAGGTAGGGTCGAAGTATTTCAAGACCCACCCTAGTGGTAGATCTCAGGTTCTCTCAGAACAAACTCTCGGTCTTATGAGGGATCGACGAGAACTATGTGTGCAGTCTCCAACCTCTATGAAGGAATACCGACGGCTCAATGAACAGATCTCCAAGTGCAGGCGACGCGATTTCCGAAAACACAACGCAAATCGTGTAAAAAGAACTATTGAGCGAAACCAGGGCTCAAAAGTGTTCGCCAGGGATCTGTCAAAGTCAGCTTACGAGGTTGAAGACCGAGTCCGACACCATGGTGTCGTCGAAACCCGAAGTTCCGAGGGAGACTGAGAGATACTACGGTCGGTTGTATGCCTCCTCTCAAGCTTCACCTCCTCGCGAGGAGAGCGACAAGCGAACTAAACTGACCCAAAACTACACCGAAGATATCCTGTATGAGATTAGAAAGGCTCTCAAACAGCTTAAAAACAACAAGGCACCGGGAGATGACGGAATCACAACCGAGCTGAGATCTGAGAGCTGGAGGGAAACCCTTTCTAGTGGCGCTCCAAAAACTGTTCGATTTCGTCATCAACCGGAACTACCCCGGAAGCGTGGAGCAGAAGTGTGGTGACGCTGTTCTTCAAGAAGGGCGATAATGCCCTTTTGAAGAACTACAGGCCCATTGCACTTCTGAGCCACGTTTATAAGTTGTTTTCGAGGGTCCTCACAAATCGCATTGCACGCAGGCTTGACGACTTCCAGCCTCCCGAACAAGCAGGATTCCGAAAAGGCTACAGCACCAAAGACCATATACACACACTGCGGCAGATTATACAAAAGACCGAGGAGTATAATTTGCCGTTATGTGTTGCCTATGTGGACTATGAGAAAGCCTTTCATTCTATTGAGACCTGGGCGGTACTAAATTCTCTCCAGCGGTGCCGGATCGACTACCGGTATATCGAGGTGTTGAAATGTTTGTACTCATCTGCCACCATGTCCGTCAGAGTACACGACACAGCAACGAGCCCCATCCAATTGCAGAGAGGTGTCAGGCAAGGGGATGTCATATCCCCAAAACTGTTCACCGCTGCGTTGGAAGACGTGTTCAAGCTGATGGAGTGGAAACGACGTGGCATTAACATCAACGGCGAATACATCACACACCTGCGATATGCCGACGATATAGTCATCCTGGCGGGTTCCCTGGAAGAACTTGATACAATGCTTGGGGACTTGAACAGCGCCTCACAATGGGTGGGTCTTAGGATGAACATGGACAAGACGAAAATCATGTCGAATGTCCATGTCACACCCGTACCGGTTGTTGTTGATGGCGCTGCTCTCGAAGTTGTGGACAATACAATACCTAGGACAAGTGATCGAGATGGGCAAGTCCAACTTCGAGAAAGAAGTCACTCGTAGAATCCAACTCGGATGGGCTGCGTTTGGGAAACTGCGTCATATCTTGTCGTCCAAAACACTACCTCAGTGCCTGAAGTCGAAGGTATTCGAGCATTATGTGTTGCCAGTGATGACATACGGATCCGAGACGTGATGCTTTACTATTGGCCTAATCCACAAGCTCAAACTAGCGCAGCGGGCTATGAAGAGGGCTACGGTATTTCTCTACGTGATCGCATCAGAAATGAGGAGACGAACAAGGGTAACCGACATAGCTCAAAGAATTAGCCAGATGAAGTGGCAATGGGCTGGTCACATAGTGCGAGGGACCGATTACAATAAGAGATTTTTATAAATAAGACCGTATGGGTCGGTAATAGAATTAAGTATGAAGATTACTTTATTCTATTAGCGACAGCAAAAATAAACAATAACTGGCTAAAATTTCTGCTTTAATGGAAACGTGTTTTGATGGATGTCATTGCTATGATTATTTTTCGGTATCAAAAAGTTTCTTAGTTTTGATATGAGATATTATTTAAAATACATTGCCATACATTACTAAAAATTATTGCTTACGTCGAATCTTGTTTTAAAAAAAATCTATGAGACAAAATGTGTGACGTTAATTGATCAAATTATGTAATATACTCTTAAGAATCAAACAAGTTAAAAGAAACATCGAAAATAACGTATTAAAAGAAGTAAAATCTAAAATACTAACTGTTGTAAAACATCTAACAACGCCATGAAGCGGTATTAGAAGCAACTTATGAATATTATGTTTCTATTACCGCTTTAAGGTAAAATTCGAATTAAAACACAAAAAATAGTCAGAACGGTAATATTAGATGTGAATCTAGAAAACCAATATATTATTTATTATATTTACACATTTGCCTGCAGGTATACACATTTTATTTAAGTTAATTTATCTTAGGTAATAATTATGTTTACTTACGTAGCCGAGAGCGCAACTATATGAGACGGGCGTCCGTTGCGGGCGCGTCTCAGTTATTATCGAATTATTCTGTTTGCTGATTATTTACGCACACAAACTTTATTATTTTTGTTTCTCAATATACATACCTAAAATATTTTAAGGCTACAACTTTCATGAAATGTATAGTATGCCTTAAAATAGTGATTAAAAAAGCTGTCGGTATTGGATGCAGATTTTGGGGTGGCGTTATTGGGCGCGTTTACGTTAGCATATTTGCTATTTTCCGCAAGCATTATAATCACATTACCGGCAATCAGTAAAAGCGTCCAAAGCCCTTCTAAGTCGACACCAAGTCGTGATGTATATAAGTTGTCTATTTATATGACATTATATCATCAGTATTAAAGTAAGTATTAGAGCGAGATGTAAAGAGATGTAGGTCACGTGAAGTGCAGCATTCAAAGCAAGGAGCTTTGAAGATCATCAAGTGGAAACGCATTGCACATTTGCATCTAATCCGACTGTGTGACTGTAGACTGTGCTTTACTGTTACAAAGAAACTGTTTTACGTGTTTTGCTATTGCACGGATGGATGGATGGATCCCATACAATTATGGGATAGGAAGTCGGTTCCTGTGGCTGCCGGACTAATTATTTCAAAGATCTTGTGTGGTTAAAGTCTAAAAAGTGTGTTAGTTAAAGTCTAGTGGTTGATGAGGTCTAGGGTTCAATTCCAGGTCGGATTGCTAAATTTTGTTTTTGGGCCGTTTGTTCGTGATTAATCATTCAATTCTCTACTCATGCACGGATTTTAAGTATGAGTACCTACTTTAGTCAATAGAGTGCAGAGTTAACCGATTTCAAAAATGAAGGAGGTTCTTAATTATTAGTTGTTTTGAATTAGCTGTTTTACGAGGGTATTAATGGCATTCAATAATTAGTCCAGTTAAAAATAAATCATGGAAAAAACGTAACAAAAGCATAGCTCCTCATTTTAAGTGGTACTGATGACCGTTGAATCAGTCAATACGAATGTAGCTGGAAAATATCTTTTTAGCATTAAATCAATATTTTATCGCTAAATTCGAGCTCGCACATAAGTATTTGCTCATACTAGAACGCTATTATCTGAATGCTCTGCAATTCCGAATCGTACACAAACTGTTTGCTGATTGATAAATAATCACAGATACTATACTTTTTCGTACCAACGTTTCAAGTGCTCTTTCCAAGGCTTGATTGCTCTCTCGTTATGACTTCAATGTTTGAACGAATGTTCAGAAATATTATACGATTCATGTAGTCTGTTTACATTGTTTGACGACCTTGTAGCTAAGTTGGTAGCGACCCTGCCTGCAAAGCGAAGGGTCCACGGTTCGATTCTTGGCCGGGGCAGATATTTATGTGACAGATAAATATTTGTACTCGGATCATGGGTGTTACTGTGATGTGTTATATGTATCGTCCATATCATCCGCGACACAGGTAAAAAACTACTGCGTGGTATAAGTGTATTAGCATTTATTTATTATTTACTAGCTTAATTTGTGGAAAAAACTAACTACTTAATTATATTATATACATACATATATTACAGGATAAAATTCCCCAACCCCTTACCACCATCGAATGTCGCATAACACAGTAATAATAATATTGTTTTATTGACTATAAATAAAAGTACATTTAAAACCAAGAGCCCAGAGTCCCAGAGAAGCGTAATCTGTAGCCTGGGAGACAGTTCCTTCCCAATACTTGGGACTATGGGCATCATCCATTTGCAGAGAAGCCATCGAATCTTAATACATATCTTAATTTAAGTTTATTACTGAGAATTTGTTTTGACAGATATTTGTTGTTTTCTCAGTTGTGATACTGAAAAGACTTATAGAAGTATGAAACATTGCAAGAAAAGTATTTTTAATGGTTGTTTTTGTAATATCTATAATAGATACTGTTCCATCAGATGAGTGCTGTACACTAATGGAACTGTACGGTATCGCAAAACAGCTGCGAATGGCGAAGTTGAGCAACTTAGCGCAAAAATCTTTCCACGGCATTAAGCATCAAGTTTCTTTGAAAGAAATGGATCTGCCTGTATAGTATAATGGCTTTAAAGACCAGTTCTTCACTTGTAGCTCAAGTGAAGAACTGGTCTTTAAGTTTCTTTCAAACTGTGCGTTTTCATCTCTTAAGAACAGTCTATAGTTTGTGTGATGTCTAGATTTGATACATGTAATAAGTAAACAGTACCGTGTGGTAATTTTTGTTTTCATTCGGTTGTTTTATAAGCTGCTTCTGTCTGATCCTATTTTTCTCCAATCAATAATTCAGATCACAATTTCTACTCAGAATACGAGTAAGTATGATTTAAAAGTACTGACGACATTAGCTTTATACAAAAAGAGTTTCTAAAATGATTTTTGATTACTCGAGTCTTGCACGAAATGTTTACATTTGAATTAGAATCAAAAAGTAATTTGGCTCTCACAATTTCCGTAGTAATTCGAAAGTCAGTTTTTGTCGTGTATATATGCGTTTCTCGTTTCTTTACGAGTTTGTGACAAAGAAATTTTTTGCGAGGAATAAAAATTGTCCAGTTTTATTTAGGTCAATTAAACTAAATTAGTTAGTTTGTGCTTATACTTTTATTTTGATTTTGCTGGTTTGGTCATAGCAATCAGATATGGAGTTCATTTAATTTAGTTTTTTATGAACGTTATATTATATTATATTAAAATTCATACTTACATCGTAGATGTTAAAGAAGGACAAAGGTATATTGGTTAAAGTATAGTGAAAAGTTCCAGCATTCCAAACCAGCATTGCAGTTATGTATTTTAACAATTACAGTAATATAACAAGGGTCTATCTGAGACACGTATTATCTTAATAACTGTTTGTTCGGTCTCACTGATTAATTAATCATCACATATACTAAACAACAAACAATATGAGAAACATAAAATTTAGACCATGGGTTTATTTTATTACGTAGTCCCGGGGAGATTAAAAATAGATGAAAGTTTCTTTGACAGTCCACCTATGATGCAGTGAGCTCTACAAAAACTTGAAGTCAATAATTAATTTTACCTTGTAAATATTATATTGTGTGGGAACCCAAGTATTTTATCGTGTCCCTAGAGACAGTCCCGTAATTATTTATCCATGAGTATCCCAATGCGGGGAGCGGTGATCGATTTAACATGTGACAAAGGACTGCGGAATAGTTTAAATATTTTGTCTGTGGTGAGGGCAAACGATTTCAATTTTTAATTTGCTTCCAGTGGCTTAGTGGAAATACTTCTTAAACTCTTGAAAAAACAGATTTTTACTTTGAATTTATATGTTCACATAAAATATGCATATAAAAGTTAGTTTACTGCTACCAGTGAATGAAACTGAATCCGTTTTCGTTTAGCAATTTGTTTCAGTCACAGATTTTAAATAAAGATGTAGATGATAATGTTATTTGGTTACAGCACGTATTTGTATTCGTCAAAGTTTTTTAATAAAGAGGTATGATATGGTTGAATTATCTAAAGTTTAAACGTAAATTAATTCTGCTTCTATCAAATAATCTACCTCTCATTACAAACGTGCTGTCTCGTTAGCTGCTAGCTTCACGTCCCTCGCAAATCCCTCGAAACTAATTAACCTGTAAATAGAATAGACCGTCCTTAAAAGCTTTCATCTCACTTTGGGAAATTTTGTGTAACGTAAAGACCATTTCGACTTTTACTTCAAATTAATGAAAATAACACTTAAAACTTACTTTTTATAATGCAATTTACCCCATATACACAAAATCTTAGTCTCAAAGCTATAATTATATAATACTAGGAAATCGCCCTTGCTTCGCTTCGGAAAAACTAGTAAAAAAAAAGTATAATAGAGCCTATGTCATCCGGGGATAGTGTAGCTTCCCAACAGTGACAGAATTTTTCAAATCAGTTTGGTAGTTTTGAAGCCTATTCAATGCAAACAAACAATCAAATCTTTCCTCTTTATAATATTAGTATAGACATATTATACTACTCTCATAGCAGCTAATGTAAAGAGGCTATAATATACCGACAGTTCTACTTATGTAACGTTGTGTGGGAAACATAAGGATGTGTTGAAAATAATTTACTTAATATCTTTTATCCTTGACAGTTTTATAAAGTAATTACTTGCAAAATAGGAGCCTCTTAACTTACCCTATGTTATTATGTACGGTATATGTTATACTGCAAGCGAATAGCAAGTATTTGTTTCCATACGGTGGGCTTCATCCATTTGTGCTTAAACTAAATCTATTATATAAGCCCTGTAAAACTTACTTTTAATAAGCAAAAGGAGCTCAAAATAATAAAAGAGGTTTATTTTTTGCAAGAATGGAAACTATCCGTACTTATCTGTACACACTTGAACGATGCGATGGATAAATTTTATCTATTTATCTTTTTTATTGAAAAATATCGTTACATCAGTGTAATGGTTAAACCAGCGGTATAGTATATAACGTGGTATAAAGCGCTATAGTATATGTAACGTGTGTGTGCACAGGTTATATAAACTTAGTATATATTTTGTTATAAATAAATAAATAAATATTGTCTCTTCTATACTGTGTTCTTAATACAGAGACAAATACTATTGCAAATAAAATATCTCTGATAAAATAAATGATTTTTAAAGTAACGATAGACCCCTCAGAACATTTCACAGAAATGCTCTTCATAGAAGCAATAAGTAGCGGCATCTATCTCTCTTTCTCTCTTATGAATTACTTGAGATAGCGTCCTGAATATTGTCCAGTTTGACCAAGTTTAGTGTTTCGTTTTGAGCACAAATTTTCACTGTCTTTACTCAATTCATAAAACAAAATTCCGAGACGTTTCACAAAATAAAATGAAACAAAAACAGAAAAATCCGGGCATGAAATAAATCATATCAGAATAAATTCATAGCTACAAGTTGATGGTGGGACCGTTAGGGCAACTTGGTAATCCTGGAACCCACGTAGGCAACATTTCATTTTTAACCAGCCACTTTACTCCACTTCTCTCATTTTGTTAGTTTCAACTTTAGATTAAAGTGAACTCAAGCCAAGAGCTAAATGATATAAGAGTGAGTTTGAGTTTTTCGAGGCGCAACTTTTTCTTACATATTGACTTTAGAGTTTGGTTTAATCTACTTTAACTCAGCGTGTCACCGTGTGATACGTTTCTAAGTTTTTTAGTTTTGTGATTGGTTGTTGTAAACAAAATGAACCATAGTCAAACAAGATTTCGTAACATAGAGTTTCATAACTTTAGTAATATTGCATGTTAGAAGTAATGCAAAATTCCAGATTAGGATTTAAAAGAATTTCTTTTCAACTTACAAAGTTCAATAGTCAAAGGGAAATCAAAACGGAAATTGCTTCGAGGAAACTCTTATTCCAGAAACAAGTTTGTAATTCTCATACGTAACACTGCTATCTGCATGATATGGATACGGTAATACTGAGAGAAGACGAATAAGTAACTGAGATTAATTTTATTTGATTTTATGTTACGATTTATTTATTAGGCGATGACCATTTAAGGAATTTGCCCTAAATAGTGTATCATATCATGACCGTGCTTGATGATCGATGACGAGATTTAGTATAATATAATCATATTTCTCTATAAGAACTTATATTTATACTAATCTCGATGATGTATGCGTAACAACCTTATTATATTTGTTTAGATAGTAATCCTTGATCTGTGAAGTAGGTAATTTTAGCCCTTTATTCCCCTAATTCTAACAGGAAACCTAAAAGCATAAATTATCATGTTATCATGATTTAGATTATGTAATGAGCATTATGTATGATCGGAAGCAGAAATATCTTTGGGTATAAATATCTCTATTTATAATGCATATGTTCGTATTCGCAATGTAAAGTTAAGCAATGTAATGAACACCTTTTCCAGATCCTAAGCTATAGATAAGTAATGAATCGGAAAGCCACCAGCCATTGGATAACTCTACTTGCATATCGACTAGTAAAATAATGTACGGTAGTATCCATATAGGTACATCTAGACACGCGGCAGCGTGTCAAGCCAAGTTCAAGCAAAGGAACTGGCTAGCCAGCGCCGAGTGTAATATTACACGAACCACTTGGTACCACTTTTGACCCTTTTATAACTCAAAACCTCTTTAACGTAAACACATAAAACTACGTGTGTTTAATTATATCCATAAGGACATGTAGAAGACCAAATTTCATGAAGCTAGCTCAAACGGTTATAAAGATATGAAGCTCAAAAAGTCGTAAATTTTAGTACTGACTGACTGACATATAGTACCTAAATCTAACCCACTTCCAGATAACCTAGAAGGATGAAATTTGGAATCCAGCTTGGTAATTGTGTGTAAGCGTAGGAAAAAATCAAAAAGTTAAAAAAAGTCGAAAAATAAGTGGTGTCCCCATACAAAATTTGTATGGGACCGAAGCAGAGCCATCTAGCAGCAGTGAAAAGAAAAGCTTCGGTCCCATACAAATCTTAGCCAACTCGCATTTACATTGTGAGCCCGTTATGTCACGTAAAACTCGCACTAAGGCCTCTGTGCACGCGGGGCTAAATATGGCATACTTCAGCGCATGGAGTATTGAGGTAGAACGAGGGCCATCTCATATGAAGGGAAAGTTGAAAAAGTTTCCAGCTGTTTGCAAAAAATAGAGGTTCCAATAATGGCCATTTCTAAATGGCGCTAGTGTGTGACAAATATATATATGAACATGGCTGTTGTAAACGGAGTGAAGTTTGCAGAGTTATGCCACCCTAATCAATGGCGCTAGTGTCCGCCAAATAGATATTCAAAAATAGCTGTTGTAGACCGCACCGCAGCCCTACCCGTAATTTTACGCGTTTTACGGACACTTTTCCCTTTGCTGTCCCTCGCGGAAATTCGTTGTAATGTACAACACATTCAACGCAACAAACCATGCGTGTTTTCCATAGAAGCTGATATACTTTGGTACACCATTAAAACAATGTGCAGTGAGGCAGATATACGCTGTGTGGCGGGGCGCGGAGCAGTGTGAGAATCGCCTGTTTGTCATATTTACCTAGATATTTAGTACTCGGCTAAATATTATAAAATTAGCTGTATACCGAATATAACCATAACCAAATACTCGTTCTTGTAAGCAGAATAACTTTTGAATTCAGTTAATCAGGGTAAATATATTATGAATATAATTATATATGATAATATGGTTGCTTAAACTTATTTTTATAACAGTTTTAGGGACTCTTCAATAATCATACAAATATTCGGCTCACCGTAAAAGCTAATGTTTTTCCGATTCACTTTCTGGTTTATGGTCATCACCAGTCCTGGATTTGTCAATAGGCCGTATAGGCCGCGGCCTAGGGGCGGCAGCGTCCTAGGGGCGGCAGATTTCAGAAGATGATATTATTATAGATTATGCTATTAAAAAGTGTCGCAACAAATTGTAATTCTTGTTTTTTTACGCACTTTCTTAGTGACTAATTCAGTGCCTTCCTTACTATGAATGGAAAATGATTATTTTAGAAAGGTACATGGGGCGGCGAAAATAAATTGGCCTACACTCATAAAAATTATAAAACCGGCACTGGTCATCACTATTTAATTTACACCCGAAACTGGTCACCCATGAAACGTCAATTTAGTCTATAAGATTTGTGAACAGGGTATATTTTTCTCTACAAAAAGTAATGATATCCCACCAAAAACAAAAATGTAAATAAGGAGAGCAAAGTTCAATACAAAAATTATTATATCTAACCTAGGTTAGTCAAATCTAACCTACTTTAAGATCTCACTTTTTTAAATAACAGCAATTGTTATAGGTATCCAATACAGCAAAGAAATAGAGTTTAATACTTGTTTATAATGTTATTTCGTTCCTATAAATACATATTTAGATATTGCATAGAACTTGGCACTCATTTAGATCTCTATTCTTTTTGCGGCGAAGCCCACAGCCAAGCATAATTTTTGTAATGAACTTGGCTCTCCTTTTTTACATTTATGTTTTTGGTGGGATTGGTCACTAATAATTCGGTTTGACGATGTAATTTCATCACGATTCAAATAAAATCAAATGCAAATAATTTGTGCTGCAATTTCAGATTTTCGTAAATCGGAAAATTGAATTAGTTTCGAAATCAAAACTATGTAGTTTTCACCAAAATGTTTTCAATTTAAAAGGCGGAAAAATAAGTTATTCTACAGACTGAGAAGCGTTTCGTCGTGACAGTATGTCAGGTCGAATCACAGAGTCGAATCATAGGGTCGAATCTTGATTCGTGCATGTGTACATAGAAGAATACGAACAATGATATTATAAGTAAAAAAGAGGTAGAGCAGTCAATTGACCTCGTCTGCTCGTAGTCGCTCTGTCAAAACAAGACGATAGTCAGATATTGTTGTTGTCAGAAGTGCTTGAGATTTGACATACAACGTTAAAATGCCTTCGTGTATTATTGTAGTGTGATTGGTGTAGTGAAACAAAAGATAAACGTGTGTGTGTTGTAGCTCTTTTCGGAACATATTTTTTGGTTGATTTGTAAGGGCATATATTTTTTAAATATCATTGTATACGAATGTGTGTGCCACTGCAGATATAATAGCAAGCAACAACCCATAATTGTCCCACTGCTGAGCTCGGGGTCTCCTCTCACAATGTGAGGGGTACAGGCCATAGTCTACCACGCTGGCCAAGTGCGGATTGGTAGACTTCACACACCTTTGAGAACATTATGGAGAACTCTCAGGTGTGCAGGTTTCCTCACGATGTTTTCCTTCACCGAAGCAAGTGATAAATTAACTTGTAATACGCACATAATATTTGAAAATTAGAGCAGATATAATAACGAGTCCCAATGACGTATGTATACAATAAGTATGTTGACAAATCTAATTAACTACTGATCCGGAGATTCATCCAAATGGGAAAAAGCATAAAGAAATGGGATTTTAGATAAAAATAACTTTAAAAACATTGTTCTTAATCCCTACAAAATAAAGATAGTATACAATTTCAGGTAAGAGCTGAAAGCTACAGACAGGATTGTGTTTAATTAAAATGGTCTGCCTTGTGTCCGCCACTCCACTTTATTACTTGCGGACAGCGCATAGTGAAAGAAGAAGCGGGAAAGAAAAGAAAAGAAAATAATAGAGAGGTACAGAATTTATAAAACAAAGAATGCTAAGTAAAGGTAGCATATTTTTATGCAAATAGCAATCAGACGTAAGTGGCTGACGTCATCCATGGATATCAGTAACACCAAAGGCATCACTGTTGAGTTGCCGGGCAGAGGAAAAAGAAAGAAAGAAAGCATATCTTTTAATCTATATACAAGCATATAAAACACAAAAAATGTTTGAACAGTCTCCGTTATATGTAGACTTTGAAACCATCCAACCGACATCGCGACATCGGTTCCAAAATAAGATAGTTATATTTGAAAAGCTATAATTCGAAGATTGCAATAATCCTAAGGTGGTTTGAGACTATTCAAACAATGCATTAGGCAAATTAGGTCCATTGATAAAGTCGATTGTCAATCAAGAATTTGTTACAACAAACTAAAGTAGGTATTTACGATGGCGTCAATTACGGGATCTATGTCTAGCAGTGAACTTTAAAAGGCCATTAGATATTCTTAGAAAGATGTATGCAGATTATTACAAAATGACCATACATCACCATACTAATTAATGGTTACAATTTTTTGTATTATTTACCAACATAGTCCTTTACCTGAAATGAATGAACCATAGTCATTTAGAAAGCCGCAGCCATCGCTTCATAAATACGGCTCAGAACTCCAATATCGCCAGATTGCTGCCGAGCCCTCGCTTAAGAAAGAAATGCAGATGCATTGTTACCACAATAACTAGCCTGAAAGCAAAGAACCCATTGTCCTGAAAGCCACTACGATTTGCCTTGGGAAGATATTACGAAACATGGCATATCGAAAATTTCAAAGTTTTTCTATTCTGGCTATTATGTCTATTATACATATGGATTTGAAAATCTGATATGAATTTGAAAGTTAAAAAAAGGGTTTGCGAATTGATTTCATATCAGAAATTGGGTGATTTATTTTATATTTATGGATGATGGATGGAGTGTGCTATTGCCTTCTCACTGATGAGGTTCAAGTCAGTTAAAGCCAAACCCTTGTAAATAATAGTATTTTGATGATAATAATGTTGATATTTATAAACAATTAGATTAAAAAACAGGAAGCAGCATAATATCAAATATCATATCTAATATCAAATCAAATTCAAGTGAGCTGAAATCCGACGCTAACAAATAACAATCTATAAAACATTAAGCACAGTCATTAAAACCAAAACGCTGAAACATCATTATACATATAAACATTCCGAAATCATCGGGACGAAGCTTACAAATGTGTTTTTTCTCATAAAACAAAAAACCCGGGCTCGAAATCATTTCATAATGGCCTCAAACAAACAGGCAACAATAAAACCGAGAAACAAAAGCAAGAAATCTATTAAAAGAGGACACTGCATTGCATTACGGAGAGTTTTTGTTCAGTACGATTCGCTGGTCTAAATTTTGGATGTATAACAATCGTTTTATGTATGGTATTCTTTTTATAGGTCTTGATACATAAAGTTATGTTAGAAAATCTAACGCTTTTGTTATTGATAGTTATGGGCTCTTATCTCTATAGCTGTCCTTCGGCCTCCTTCTTTTATAGAAATGAACCGTAAAAGAAATTTTATGAGCAGATTTTCATGAAATCTAGCATATATTATAGATAGACCATGACCTGGAAAAAGATATATGGTACTTAGTATCCCGGCTTAGTATCCGACAAAGCCGCGAGCAGAGCGATAGTACAACATATGTATTTCAATGATTCTTAAATTATTTATTTGTCATATTTCTAGCTGACCCAGCGAACTTCGTATCGCCTAACAATCAATCAATGTTCTTTGTTGTTGCTTTTAACTTTTATAGTTGTGGTAGTTTTAACAAATAAGAGACCATTTAATTCCTTCTCCCTCTGTCTCTCCCTCTCCCTCTGCCTCTCCTACTCCCTCTCCCTCTCCCTCTCCCTCTCCCTCTCCCTCTCCCTCTCCCTCTCCCTCTCCCTCTCCCTCTCCCTCTCCCTCTCCCTCTCCCTCTCCCTCTCCCTCTCCCTCTCCCTCTCCCTCTCCCTCTCCCTCTCCCTCTTCCCCTCCCTCTCCCTCTTCCTCTCCCTCTCTCTCTCCGGAACAATTCCATCGTAAATAATTTTTGCGTAACTTAAACCATTTACGCACCGCACGCAACGCAAGCTCTCAAAAAGGAACGTTTTTTTCCCGTTTTCTCAACATTCTACATTGTTGCTTCGCTCCTATTGGTCACAGGCCTTTGTTGATAAATGAACTATCCAACGCAATCAGTAGTTCCTGAGATTAACGCGTACAACCAAACAAACAAACTCTTCAGCTTTTTAAAATTTGTATATTAGATAGTCGTGGCAATCGTATGCACAATCGTGTAGTCGGAGTCTCAAGTAATAAATATTCCCTCCCATTGGAGAGCAACGTGTGGTTTTACGCAAAAAGCGCGCTGGGAGCAGGCTTAATCACTCCCATTGTATTCCCGGTGTAGCTGAGCGGGCAGTGATTTGCGGATTAGGCTTCGACGCCATTCCTGCAATAACCTCAGAACAATGGAGCTCCGAGCTTATTAACTCTTGCCAAAGCCACTTCAGTGCTGTGATTTTTTCTGCTTAACGAGGAATGTTCGTGGCGTTTGTGCAGTTAGTTGATGTCATGACCTTACTTAATTCACCATGACCTATCCTATATCGTTCTGTACCTATACGATGTATGTTGTAACAATAAATGATTTAAGATTTTTGTGAGATGACAAACACGTACTTTTTTTGTCGAAAGTTATGCAAATTTCGAGTTACTTGTTAACAAAACATTAATTGCTGGCAAAACATTTATTTTTCTTCATTGTATTTGACGACCCGAGTGGCGCAATTGTTACCATGCCGGATGGCTGTACCAAAGGTCCTGGTTTTGATTCCCAACGAGGCGCAACCTAAAGAATTTTTAACCGACTTCAAAAAAGGAGGAGGTATTCAATCGACTGTACTTTTTTATTTTTTTATGTTTGTTACCTCAGAACTTTCAACCGGGTGAATAAACTTTGATGATTTTTTTTAATCGAAAGCTGGTGCTTGTCATGTAGTCCCACCTAAATTTGAGTGAGATCTGACGAGTAATTTTTGTGTGGGGCTATGAGAGTGTAGCGTTATTTATTTGTTTATTATTTGTTTAGTGTTAATAATAATGCAATTGTCAGCAGGAAAGCGGGTGCGCGGTGCCGGTGTTGGTGGTAGTCGCGCTCTCGGGAGTCAAAGTATGCGACCCCGACGATCAGGTATGATACAATACACTATGCAATGTAATACAATTAAATACACAACGCAATCAATGCAAAACACTGTAATATAGTGAACATACCAGGTGACCAGGTGGACTGACAACCTGAAAAAGACATCGGGCATCCGCTGGATTCAGAAGGCTCAGGACTGGTCAGAGTGGCGCAAGTTATGGGAGGCCTATGTCCAGTAGTGGACGGACATCCAAGAGCTGATGGATGATGGATGGATGATAGTGAACATCCACTATGTTCACTATCATCCATCATCATTTGGTGCAGACAGTACAATACTATTGCATACAGCAATACAAAATAGTACAATACAATACGTTAATAATATAACACAACATGTACAAGACAAGACATTGATTTTATTATCATATCAATCGAAATTACATGCTGAGAATGACAAGATGAAGTAAAATTGTTGACTTTCCCTGAGAATTTACAATTTGTATTAATATAAAAAAAATTGTTTTTAATTGTGGATTTAGAAATACATATAATTTGATATATCTCTTATATTCCTTCGGGTATAATTTAAACAACAAAAACCATCGGATGTATACATATTTCAAACTTGAACCTAAAATCCCTACTTTAAGCAATACAATCTGAATTTCCCTCAAGCCTAACGCATGCCAATAAAAGTGGTATAGAGTTATATTATCGCCTTGCATAATACCTACAGTAATAACCAGACCTGCGGAATCCAATTAGGAATTCCAGAGGTTAGATCCCCTTAGTTCAACCACTATTTTACATGCACATTGAAGCTATTTTGGCTAACGTTTCTTGTTCCATAGAACTATGATGCCTGTTATATTAAATTCGATATTAAATCGGTATCAATTAGTGTCATCGATTCGTTTTAGGATATCGATATGTATGAAAAATTAGCCGTTATTTATAAGTCCATAGCCACCAACAATTTGCGCAGAAGTGTATCAGAAGTACAAACAACCTAGCTAGGTCAGCTTCAATTATAAAAACTACTCTGAATGTGTCTAAAGTTATGTTATGACAAGAATCTTCCTATGGGTCAATGAATCAACCTATGGGTGCCTCACTCAATTTGTGGCTGAGAATCCGTCTGACTATTTTTTAAGTCTATGTGTGCAACAAACAATACACGTAGTGGTATTCACGACACAGGTGTTAGTACCTGACTGCAAATACTAACTGCAAAGCAAAATCTATTAACACGTTCTCGCATTTCAGAGTGTGCGCATGTCTCATGCGCTGCGGCGGATCTCATACGCGACGTGTGAGGCAGCACGTGCGTTATTCGCGTTCGTCGCGCGCGAGCCCCGCTCTGAGCCCGCGCACCAATATTGCCACGCCTTTGAGACTGACACGCCCGACCAGGTAAATGGCTTTAAAACTCTTCCTGTACCTTACGAGAGAATTGACACTTTATAACCCGTCGCGTGAAGCGCTCATAGCCCAGCGGCTTGCGTCGATCCTAAGTGATCGACAAAGTTAAGCAACAGCAGGCGCGGTCGGTAGTTGGATGGGTGACCGCTGGTGGCAAAAAATTCTTGAGCGTTTCGCCGTCGGTCCCGGTTGTTATCATAATCCTCGTGTGGTTTGAAAACATCCGACACTCGGGTAGGCCTCTAACCCTCCACCAATCCGCACTGGAGCAGCGTGGTGGAGTATGCTCTAAGTCTCCTTAAGAGGAAAGACCCGTGCCCAGTAGTGGACCACTGGGTGAAGCCAACCCGTCGCGAGTTTTATGGGCATCATTGATATTATATTCAATTGCCTTCGTCAAGAAAATAGCTAAACATGTCAGCGTCCAATTTGTAGAGCACATATTACAGACTCTGTAAATTAAGTTTGAAGTGATTTATGAGGTTTAAAATCAAGTATTAAAAAACTATTGAACAAGTTTGTAAAATTACAAATTACCTCTAAATTTCACTAAATGTACTTCACATTTTACATTTAATCAAAAACCATTCTCATGTCTAACTTATTGCTTCGTGTATTAAGCTCAAAATGTTGTATGTCAAGCACACGTCCTCTTCAATATTAGTTGGCGGTTAATACCGGAACAAGATTCCTCACCGCGACTTATTGATGGTATCGGATGATATTGCCTCGTCTGCCGCCGTTACCGTGGTCCATGATGTAAGCGAATAGCGAAATAACGATGAAATACTTCGTTCAAGAATGAGCTACAAAAATTATTTGATAAAAACATTAATTTTAACATAGTACAGCGATAGTAGCTATTATTTAATTTTTTTTTCTAACTAACATGCAAATTTAGTAGACATGGTAAAAGTAAACAAAATAACAAAAAAATATCTACTGAATTCGATAACAATATACTTACCAAAAATGACTAACCAGTAATAACATTAAGCTACCGTACGAAATAAGCCCCAGCCGCAGCATCTACCACTATCACCACAAAACCGCTGTACTTACTACTTAAGACCAAAGCGCAATCAAGCGCTGTAGGTACTCTGTAAAATTACACCGAAAGTTTCCTCGAGCGGCAGTGGAAGTGGGCGGAATTATTGCCAGCGCCGACTCTGGACAAGCAATGGCCGTTTGCTCCTTATGGAATTACACCTGGAAATATTAAAACAGGCCAAGAGAAATATTGAAGTTTGCGTCTTTAATTTCTTTCAGTTTCTTACTAGTTACAGGTATGACCGCCTTATGGTCGTAGCACACATATCAACTCGTAAACGGAACGTAAACGTATCAACTCTTGCATGTCAGTATTCTTTGTATGAAACTCCCTACTGTAAAGCACACTTATCGGATTCGTAACGTAACCGCCTCGCCTCGAGACAAGCTCACGGACCGCGGTACGGTGCGTGGACGACTTGCCGTACCCGCGCTTACGTCTCACCGTACGCTATCCTTCGACTTTCCGTTTCCTCGTGCACGCCCCGCGCCGCGTACCGCTGCGTCGGCGAACTGCTGTCATTCATTCCGTCAACCAGCGGCCGGCGAGCCGTAAGCGCGGCGTCGCCTAGCCGTAGCCGAGTCGATTTGGAGCTGTTGGTCGGTTATAACGCGCTTACGTTAGGTTGACGGCGGGTTATAACGCGCTTACGTTAGGTTGACGGCGAGGCGATCCGGTGCCGATCCCTTTCCGAGTTGATATGTGCGCTACGACCATTAATTTGATTATAATTTTTGGGTATGAAATAAACTTTATTTCTTTTTATTATTCCTTTCTTGGCCGACAAAGCCTGTGATGCCTTTGGTATGCTGATATCTGTGGGCGACGATAGCTACTTATCATCAGGTGGATCGTCAGCTCATTTGTAGTCTATTAAAAAAACAGTTCAGTAAAGGATTGTGTAATAATAAAAACCGGGATCAAAGTGCTTAAGATATTTTGCTACTTGCAGTCTAATATCTAATTTGATGAATACATTGCATTAATGTATTCCATCTTATCAAAAACCAGCTATAATTGATGTGGGCTTACCAGCTTGGCTAGGTAAGCAACTCTGTAAGTGACATAGCCGATAAGCCCTGTGAGAGATGAATCCATTATTCTGTATACTCTGTGGTGCGGGGTGAAATTAATGTTAAGTACTCTGTGGTAAGACGGCTCTCTGTATCTTTCTGGTCCACGAATAAAACAAGGATTAAAGTGCTCCGGTTGTTTTATTATTATAAAAACATAAATCTCAAGTCAAGATACAACATTGGCGACGAGTAGCTTACTTTTACACGTAAGTAGAAGATTCCACGTACGTGTCAATAATTATAAATATTATCGGCAAGAGTAACGTCTGAGAAACAATAACCGGACTGCGTCCGGCCGGCACGCCATTTTGTGTCAACGTGGTGGCGGCAGTGAAAAGTAGTTATATACTTAATCAGAAGAAAATTTACGCTTAATTCCTATCTTATGTCAAGCCCGCCGAAAGAATCTAAAGTTATTACACTCAGAAATTTAATAAAACAGGGCAAAAGATCCTTCATATATAAATGCACGAAAGAAGAATTAAAACAAATTTTACAAGAGGAAAATATCACATTCTCACAAAGTGCCAATATCGATGAGTTGAGGAATATACTCAGTACCTTCTGCCGAAATAGCCAGCAAACTTCCGAAAACGTTGGTAGAAAACTCAAGATGTCATTTATTTGTAATGAACTAAAACAGTTCGACGGCGAAAAGTGGGATGTGTTTGAGCAGCAACTGGATTGTTTTATGATCGTAAATGACATCGAGGAAGAAAAGAAAGTCCCATTACTCATAACCAAACTATCTCCTACTGTGTTTGAATCACTCACCTACTTGTGTTCGCCGCTTAAACCAAACAAGTTAACATACATAGACCTATGCAAAAAGCTTAAGGAGAAGTACGTGAAGCCTAGATCTACAGCTATAGAAAGAGCGGAATTCAGAAGGCGAAACCAACATGCAGAAGAAAAGATTGTAGACTACATGTTAGAATTAAAAAAATTGGCCACAAAATGTAACTTCAAAGATATGGACGACCAAATCAAAGAAAAATTCATAGATGGAGTATATTCCAAAATAATAAAGTTTGAATTAATGAAAGGGGCGTGTGATATGTCATTGGAAGTATGCATGGAAACTGCCCGAATGGTAGAAGCAGCTTTATTGCACACTAGCGACAAGGATGTCACTGAATTGTTCTATAACCAAACAATAAAACGCAAACATGCATATAAACCGGAACCAAAGAAGAATTCATATCCAAAGAGCACAAATAAGCAACAATGTTACTGCTGTGGAAAAAATAATCACTACAAGGCGGAGTGTTCATTATTAAAAAAGTATTGTTCAGAATGCGGACAACAAGGACATATCTTTAGAATGTGTCCTAGGAAGCAACGTCATAATAGAATAAATATGGTGGAGGCAGAAGCAGATTTAGCTCCGTCAACTACAAAGGAAGAAAACATAGAAAGTTCAATTAAAAATTTATATGAAACATATACTTTGAATGATGTAAGTAGGATACCCCCGTATTATATAACAATTAGTGTTAATGATCAAAAAATTTCGTTCCAATTAGATACAGGTTCAGATATTACTGTGATGTCATTGTCAAACAAGAATCAGTATTTTAAGAATCTGCAAATACAAAAGTGTCATGTTTTGTTTAAAAATTTTGATCAGAGTATTACACAACCCTTAGGCAAGATAACGAATGTAAAGGTACAGTTGGGTACAATAATTAAGAAATTAAATATTTTTATTGTGTCTAATGATGTTCCAACAATTATTGGAAGAGATTGGTTGAATGCATTAAGTTTGTGGCCTCCAATTATGCATAGTAGTTTAAATATAGGAACTAATGTAATTCAAACTATTTCAGATGCACAGTGTAGAATAAGAGAACAGTTCGCAGAAGTCTTCAGCCAAGGTTGGGGAAATTTCAAAGGTGAGGTAATTACATTAAAATTGAAACCAGATGCCAAGCCCAGGAGCTTACCGGTACGGAGGGTGCCCTTCGCTCTGAGAGACAAGGTAAACAATGAAATTAATAGATTGTTACAAAATGGTAGAATCTCACCAGTTGAACAAAGTGATTGGGGAACTCCGGTTGTACCTATTTTAAAACCGGATGGCTCAGTGAGGCTATGCGGTGACTATAAATTAACTGTCAATAAATGCCTAGAAGTTGACCACTATCCCCTCCCACATATTGAAGACATATTAAATACATTAAAGCAAGGTGAATACTACTGCGAACTGGATCTTAAGGAAGCTTATCTACAGGCCCCGCTCAGTCCTGAAAGTAAAAATTGTACTACTATTGTGACAGAGATAGGTACATATAAATACAATTATCTACCTTATGGTGTGAGTTGTGGGCCAGGAGCATTTCAACGTCTAATGTGTAAAAAATTAAAAGATATACCTAATACAATAGTGTTTATAGATAATATCTACATTAAGGGCGCTAATCTTATGGAAACTTATGTAACATTGTGTAATGTTTTAACAAAATTAAAACAGTGTGAATTTAAATTAAAACCTGAGAAGTGTAAACTATTTACAACTAAGTTAGAAGTATTTGGTTACAGTGTAAACAAAAATGGTCTCAGTATAATTCCTTCTACCATTGAACCATTGTTGAAAACGGAATCCCCTAAGAATCTCACCTTACTGAAATCATTTTTGGGAAAAATAAATTACTATTCTCGTTTCTTAAAGAATATGGCAACAATCATAACACCCTTGTATGAGTGTACTAAGAAAAATAAGTTTCAATGGACACCAGAATGTGAAAAGGCTTTCCAAATTATTAAATCAAAACTGGCTTCCACACAGAATCTAAGTCACTACAACCCGCTACTGCCCTTAATATTAACATGTGATGCATCAGAAACAGGTTTAGGCGCAGTATTGTCAAATAGAGACATAGATGGTACAGTGAAACCAATATGTTATGCTAGTAAAAAATTAAGTGATGTTGAACAAAGATATTCTACCATCGACAAGGAAGCCATGGCAATTATTTTTGGTATAACAAAATATTATAATTATATTTATGGTAGGACATTTGAACTGGAAACAGATAACGCAGCATTAACAAGAATCTTTGGGCCCACAAAAGGTATTCCAAAAATGGCAGCTAAAAGACTGCAACATTATGCTATTTTTTTGTCTGCATTTAATTACAAAATTAGACATATTAAAACATCTGTAAATCCTGCTGACTATCTATCAAGAACAGCAACAGCAAAAGAAATCAATATAAATGACGAGCACAGTCTTGCCTGTTATATTAATAGCTCAGACATATGTAATCTGGATTGGAAAACAATCCAATTAGAGACAAAAAAGGATATTAATCTAACCAATATAATTAGGTATTTGACAGATGGATGGCCTGATAAAAAAGTAATTTCCAAAGATTTACTTCCCTACTTTAACAGAAAAAACGAATTACATGTGGACAGGGGTTGCTTGCTTTGGGGTTATCGCATAATAGTACCACAGTCACTTCATATAGCAGTTCTGATAGAATTACATAAAAGCCATTTTGGAATAATAAGGATGAAAGAGATAGCCCGCTCATACTTCTGGTGGCCAAAGGTAGATTCAGATATTGAACAAATAACCAAAAACTGTATGATTTGTTTGCAAAATAGTAAGAAACCTCCCAAAACAGTGAAAGAATGGCCCCTTCCACCAGCACCTTGGTACAGAATTCATGCGGATTTCTTAGGACCATTTTATAACAAAATGTTTTTGGTTGTAATAGACAGCTATTCTAAATGGCCTGAAGTTTTTGAAATGCCTAATATTACAGCAAGTAGGACAATAGATGTATTCAAAGTTATGTTTACACGGTTTGGTTTGCCCATACATTTAGTTACTGATAATGGTAGGACATTCACTGGTATAGAATTTAAAAATTTTTGTCAACAAAACCAAATTAAACATACTTTTTCACCTCCTTATCATCCAGCCACGAATGGGGCTGCAGAAAGATTTGTAGAGACTTTTAAATCAGCTGTAACAAAAATTAAAGAGGATGGTAATAACTACTATTATGTCAGTAGCTATTAACTTATTTTTATTTGATTACCGCAGCTCATCCCAGCGGACCACAGGTGTGAGTCCAGCGCGACTCATGCTGGGAAGAGAAATTAGAAACAGATTTAGTTTATGGCGTCCACCCCCATTAAGGGAGGAAAAAATGGATGACGAGTTGGATCGAAACCGACGGCAAATAAGCTTTGCAGTAGGTCAGAAAGTCATGGTTAAAAATTATCGCCAGGGGGGAAAGTCTTGGGTGGAAGGTGTGGTTATTGAAGAGTCAATTCCAGGTGTTACTTATATAGTAGATGTACAGGGTGATAAATGGAAACGGCATGTCAATCAAATGTTACAATGTTCTAACTCTTTAAATGAATAGATAATTAAATTCAGATAGTTAAATAAAACAGTTTTGGTTTATCTTGCTTTAAGGTGATAAATGGAAACCGCATGTCAATCAAATGTTACAATGTTCTGTTTAAATGAATAGATAATTAAATTAAGATAGTTAAATAAAACAGTTTTGGTTTATCTTGCTTTAAGGTGATAAATGGAGACCGCATGTCAATCAAATGTTACAATGTTCTGTTTAAATGAATAGATAATTAAATTAAGATAGTTAAATAAAACAGTTTTGGTTTATCTTGCTTTTTGTAAGGTTGGGGAGAGTGTGAGAGATGAATCCATTATTCTGTATACTCTGTGGTGCGGGGTGAAATTAATGTTAAGTACTCTGTGGTAAGACGGCTCTCTGTATCTTTCTGGTCCACGAATAAAACAAGGATTAAAGTGCTCCGGTTGTTTTATTATTATAAAAACATAAATCTCAAGTCAAGATACAACAAGCCCAATGACACTTATTCCACAGGACAGTACAACCGCCTTATAATCTATTATTCATTAGGTATGCAAGGTCGGCTTCTGTGAAATTGGAAATAAATAATGCATTGAATCTCATTATGCTGGAAAACGTGCTTTAATCGGTAATAATAATTCAATGTTAAATTAACATTAATGTTACAGCAGTTTGAACATCATAAAATATTGTTATTTTTATCTAACACATTAAAAATATTGATTAAAATATAATACAAAAATAATTTTGGGTACCTACTTTATTGGGTATCCAAAATCATGTTGTCGTAAATGACTTTTTTTTCATAATTACCATATCATTACCGTAATATTCTCGTATCGTTATACCTTGTTTTTGTGGAATTAGTATGTATGTATCCCTCACATTGAGAGAAGACATCCATGCAGCATATTATATTTATTTAATACTAGGAAATTGTCATCGCTTCGATTAGAGAAAAATAGTAAAAAATATATAATACGAGTATAGCCTAATGGTTAGAACGTTGCAGTGACAGCCTAATGGTTAGAACGTTGGTCTCCCGAACGCGGGAGGAAACCTGCACACCTAAGAGTTCTCCATAGTGTTCTCAAAGGTGTGTGAAGTCTACCAATCCGCACTTGGCCAGCGTGGTAGACTATGGCCTGTTCCCCTCACATTGTGAGAGGAGACCCCGAGCCCAGCAGTGGGACAGTTATGGGTTGTTGCTTTGCTTTTTATATAATATAGCCTATGACACCTGGGGGTAATGTAGCTTCCCAACAGTGAAAGAATTTTTCAAATCGGTTCGGTAGTTTCGGAGCCTATTCAATGCAAACAAACAATCAAAATTTCCTCTTTATAATATTAGTATAGATTTCGTCATGCAGCTTCTGTCTAACAATTTTCTTATGTATCAACTAACATAACTTAATCAGTACTGCTGTTAAATTATTATGCAAAAACAAAACATATCTATTACCGGAAGATCTGATCGCAGTGTGTAGGAGTAAAATTGAGACAAATGACGGGAAATAGCGTTGCAATTGGTACCGCCCACCTTGATTACAGCTAGATCCTGATGCGTGCCCTGTGTAGGGTATTCCATATGTTACTGCAGGAAACATTACGATTTGTTAGGTACGAGATGAAACGACAGGTTAGCACAGTAGTACACTACAAGTAATTGTAATATAACTATTATTACATACTAGGAAATCGCCCTCGCTTCAGGAAAAATTGTAAAAAAAATAATAATATAACCTGTGTCACCCGGGGATTGTGTAGCTTCCCAACAGTGAAAGAATTATTCAAATCGGTTCGGTAGTTTCGGAGCCTATTCAATGCAAACAATCAAATCTTTCCTCTTTTTAATATTAGTATAGATAATATGTATTTAACTGTTTTTTATGTCTAACTAGCTATTGCCCGCAGCTTCGCATACGGAAATTATGTTTTACCTTATTTGTACCTCTTGCAGAAGAAACTTTAAAAAACGGTGAATTTATATTAAAGCACTAATGTTTAGTAATTATTGATATCCATGCTACAATCACAAAAGATTCGTTTTGAAAAATAAGTAATATTCACATTAATTTGTATTTCTTTTTCTTTTTCTTGTAAAATTTTGAAAAACTGAAAACAAAGTATGCCATCAATTTAAGCAAGGAACCTTAAATTTGTTCAAATTTGAAGCAAATCGGTTGATGTTTAAAAATAATCTATACAAACTTTCATCCCGTTTCCCAGGGAAACCTTTTAATTTTCTGGGATCAAGTTTCAACTTCACCAATTTCTATCGAAACCCGGACAGACAAACAAGCAGACAAACAGTTTAGTTTTATTATAGTATAGAAGATTTCTTTTATATTTAAACTTTTTTATATTTGGTAACATATATTTTTTTAATTTTTATATAAATTACCAACAAATTAAATACGCTCTAGTCCATAAAATCAAATCTTTTTTTCTGTACTTCTCACCTAATTCAAGACGTTGATTAAGCCGTAAATCTGGCAATAAACTTGTAACGTCTGTCGACACGCTTATTAGGGATAACTTGACAGATAGTCGCGTTCGATTGATGTATCCAATCGTCTCTAATCGGATTAGTATTGAGTTAGATACAATCTCACTTTCGTGTAAAATTGCCCCTAAGTGGTCCATCGGCGGTATAAAGTGTACGATGCTTGCGAGCGTGTCGCTCAAGAAATAAAATTGATATAATAATATAGAAAGTACTTATAAAAATGTTACGTATTCTGAATGGAAAAAATAAAAGAATGTGATATTATACAAAACTTAACAAAAGCGACTAACTTAGGTACAAGACAAGTACTTATTACAAAAGAATTATGTGTAGTCGATGTATTTCAATTTACAACGTTTTAATTGTTAGTAAAACACAAATGCATAAATCAATTTCAAACAATATGCATTGGATATCTAAGAGAATTTCAGAAGGTAGAAGTACTACATGACCCTCACTAGATGGGCTGACTTTATTTTCTAAAATTATCCCTGTGATAACAAAAAGAAAACCGTACTTCACATTTCTGTATCTGGGATACTAATATTATAATTTTCTGTTCAATAATATGATATAAATAATAAATATGATAAGGCACACCATATCGCGCACGGCCTTGCATCTAGGGCGCATACCAAAAGCTCGCTTAGAACGAGCTTTGAGGAGCTACGCTTTTAATGTATCAATTTAAATTCAACCTTACTGTGTTCAAAATTTGACTCTGTTTAACGATATGAAAAAGTAATGAAATTTTGATTTGTTAAACTTCAATTAATTAAAGAGCTTTTTTTGTTTGATATTTGTTGTTTTAACTGCCCGAGTTTAAAAGGGTAAAAAATACCATGTCAATATTCAAGTTTTATTTGAGTTTTAGATGAGCATTACATTTTAATTCAAAGCATTATTTATTTTTTTTCAATTCAAAATAAAGACTCGATTCCTTCGTAAATATTTCATCGGCGGCATTAAAGAGCATATCGAATCCATGCAACTTAAAAGCGTATTTCAATTTCTATTGGGACCCATAACTCTTGAAAGCCCATACATGTGTCGTTTGGCGATTGCGCAAAAAAGCTCGCTTGATGAATTACGGACAATCAAGATAATGTAGGTCCACGTCAGCGAATCGTACCTCGCTATTGAATGTAAATCGCCTGGGAAAGGTTCGTTAATTTAGCTTCGGGTCATCAACCGATCACCGTCGCAGAAAAGTTCGTCGTTTGGAAAAAAGGAAAAAACAATGCGTTGTATGAACTTGTATGGCACAGGTGCGCGCGCGCTCGTTGCCATTGTGCCGAGCGTAGCGTGAAGGTTCCGTGGCGCTGGTAGGGATGGGCGGATTATCGATATCGATGATTTGAATTTTCATATTCACAACCATAAGCACGATAAATTTGTTAGAGATTGAATAATGCAATAACGTTCCTTGGTGCTGGTAAGCATGGTTGGGTTATAGATATCGGTGATTAAAATTATAAAATCAATACCAAAATCTGTAAAATAATTTAGGATCGTCGAAAATATTTACGAGTCATTCTTCTTAGATAGTACAATTGTATCTAAGTCTTGCAATATACAATTGTACTGTTTGTTAAGCTGAACTACCAACATGCTACTAGTGTTATGCATTAAGTTATTATTAGTAATTACCCACTAAGTATTTATTTTCTCCTTTCTCTTTTTTATGTTTGTTTCCTTCTTTAAATACCCTTCATTAGGACACCGGTACCCAATTCTTAGTTATTAGTTTGTAACAGACAAACTGTTATGTGTATTAGTCCCATGTAGTAAGTTTATTTTATGACATAGTTACCCAAATTATCGACAATTAACAGACATCTGTAGTGGTCGTTGAAACAAGTTTCGGACTCGCGACGCTTTGGTCCAACCAACTGAAGTAACTCAAACCAACTCAGTCGCAAGCGAGCTTTCGACGAGTACGGTCGTGAGGATCACGAAACTTGTTACCAAGTGTCATTTACGTGTGTGATTGATTATTAGTTCAGTGTTGTATTGTGTGGTTGCGTGTGACTGACCGTGACCGTGGAACGTAGGAACCATCTCTGGTATGCATCATTATTAAAGTAATTTTTATTATCCTATCAATAAGCATAATTGTGAGATTTGAATTGAGGCACGCATTTTTATGAGCGAAAGGAAGCTGTCAGTTTATGTATTTCATTGTTCTGCGGTTTTTGCTGCACTCAATGAAGGTTTATTTGTTGTTTCTTTTTTTAACGCCTAATTGATCTTTAAACTTTCGTTGAATCCAATTGTAAATTATTTTGATATCATCTGAAGTTGCGCTAATGTTCCATACTATCCGCAAACTTAAATAAATGTCATGTCAATTTAGCTTGGAATCATTAATTCAAATCCATAATTAGTGAACTCTTATTTCAAATTGAAATGCAGAGTTATGGAGAAAGGGCTTACTAGGAGCTAGAAACTTAACGCGACCGCGGCGCTAGCATCGGAATGCAGTGCTTACGATAACTAGTTATGGAATGTGTAGGTCATGCCCGTCATTTGATACGAGATAATCTTTTAATTGTAGAAAAGTTTGCAATTGTAATAATTTCAGAACGAGCTAGACTGATTAACTCAATTAATATAAATGAAGTGGAAACTGGAGAAGGAAATAATTTTGCAACGATCAAAAAATTTGCAATCTTATTTCTATCGTTGTTTAACAAATTTATTACCATAATGGCGATATTAAGAATGATGAATTCCTTTCTTGGTGTCGCTGATTTCCATGGGCGACAATAGCCACTTACTATGAGATTGATTGTCAGCTCGTTTGTCGATATTTCGATAAAAAAAGCTTACATGATACCATATTTGTTTTTCTATAATGAGAGATGAAGCTTTAATATTACAATGCTACTATTTTACACAGAAATAAAAAAAAATACAAGAACAATGAACCTAAAACTAAAAACCTTAAAAATAATAACTAAAATATATTATTAAAAGGAGTCCCTTTAGGCAAGGTTCCTAAGATACTAGCAGCGTTCCCTCTTTGAATCGCTAGACTAATTCTTTGTCCAAGGATAATAAGGATAATAAGGATAATAAGAAAGGAAAATGAATTGCAACTTTGGGATTTCTGGAAATCTGGAGTCAACTAAACGCAATACCTGACTGTTGCTCTACCTGCCTTGTGGTTAAACCCGTGTAGTCCCAAAATGCTCCTAGGTTAAATAAACAATAGATGCCGGGAAGCTACTCTTTTTTTACCTGAGCTGTAGTGTCTACTGCTTTTTTTTCAATTTTGTTAAATTTTACAAAAAAATACCAATCTGTGTTTTGACACCGAATTAATCATTGGACAAAAACGAATCCAACAATACTTTTTGATGTTAAGTGTTACCTTGTTACTACCAAAATTTTGTGAATCTATGTATATCCACAGTCAGAGATAAATACCTTCATGTTTCAAATGTTCAAATTACTGCTTAAATTGTGTTTCATCAAGACAATTTTATTAGTCAAATCATATACCTAATCAAAATTAAATAAAAACCTTTTCTAAAATTTTGTGTTTGCACTGTTGGCCGTTGAGGAATTCCCTCGTCTAGAACTAGCCCAGGGCAGCTTGTAAAAAGTAGAGTAAATTAGTTATAGTTTTCCATCTAGCTAATATTCATATGACACTTAGGTACACCCAGTTTTAGTTTCAGTAATTTAAACGAAATTACCAGACATGTAAATTAGTAACCAAATTTTCAAATTACTGCGAGTTAATGTCACTTTTTAACCGACTTAAAAAAAAGGAGGAGGTTCTCAATTCGTCTGTATTTTGTATGTTTGTTACCCCAGAACTTTCGACTGGGTGAACCGATTTTGATGATTTTATTTTAATCGAAAGCTGGTGCTTGTCGTGTGGACTCACTTAAATTTTATCGAGATCTGATGCCTCCATGAGAAAACAATATAAGTCTTAAATTTTCATTGAGTATGTGCGTGACAAATGGATGAATAACTCAATATCACGCCAGCCGATTTCGATGATTCTTTTTAATGTTATTGGAAAGGATGTACTTCATTTGAAATCTTTTTTTTTGTCAAAATTTTAGATTATTCTAGTATTTCATCAATTTTCTGTAAGTCTGTAAGTGTAAATAAGTAGACAATTCAGGAAGCTATTACTCCGCTCGTATTTACGCTACTCCATTGTTTCACAAACCATGCTTTTATGACGTCTGGGCTATGATCATTCTTTTGTGCCTCATGACAACTAATCACTGTTATTATTAACTGAGAATGAAAGGGTTTTGTAGTGGAATAATAGAGATTTTTCATTTATCGGCTTTGGGTTCGGCTGTCGAAACAATGAATAGAATGGCTTTTGTATTTGTTTTGTACTTTAATTTCAAGTTTGAATGAATTTAAGACTTTCTGAATACCAATGCAGTTTTTGAGTCTAATGAGTTTATAATTACAGAATAGGATTCTGTGAGAATTCAAAAGCTTAATTACTTTTTTATTTAGTTTTTTGTTTACTGTAGGTTATTTAGATGCTTAGACAGTTTTTGAATACAATATAGCTTAAAAAAAGTTTATCGTTTAAGAAAAATGATCCCAGTAAGATATGTGAAATAGACAAAAACACTGGAGAACAGAAATTCCTTATGTCTATAATCCCTCCAGACCTTTATAACAATACAGATTTTGGTACCTACGTTATTACAAGTATTAAGAATTATCACTGGATTTATATCCAGGAAAGGAGAATGCCCATTTAGTATGGAGAAATGTACTGACTTTAACATTTTTATGTCTTAATAAAAATACCTTTATTTGATTATGTTATCTTAATAAATTACACATACTAAGTTTAGTCAATGTTAATATTAGGAAATAAGAGATTTTAAACGAAATTAATTTGTATTTAGGTTATAGTAAACTCACAGTAATATGGACTCTATGCTGGCGTATTAAAGTCGATTGCGTATGTAATGTCGATCTTTTAAGTTTCAAATTCATTTGACAGTCCCCAAACACCATGAAGTTTCTAATGTATTATAATCACAGAACACTATTACTCCTGGCTGATTATAATAATTTTCTATAAAAAAATAATTCATTTGACAGTCCCCTTACGTCATCTAGTTTGTTGTCATGGATATATTATACTATAATGCCGGGTCCACACGCTTGGTGTTTTTTTTTTTTTTTTTTTTTTTTTTATGCTTTGAGCAGGCAAACGAGCAGACGGGTCACCTGATGGTAAGTGATCACCGCCGCCCATGGACATTAGCAACACCAAACACCGCAAGCAACACCACAAACACCGATCACAATCACCAATTACAACAGCGCATCCTCACATTTGGCGAACATGTCAGTCTATTCCAAACAGACGAACATGGCGGACGACGAACTTGTTGCAGCGATTGCTTTTGGGTTGACCTTCTTTTACTTTAAATTAAAACAAAATCAAATAAAAAAGAGAAAATCAAGAAAACGAAGGCGGTGGTGGATGACCAAAATTATTTTTATTTACAATAATACTTATCCGCGTCCATGCATCATTAACTTTATGCCTATTAATTCTCATGTTTAGGATTCCAAATACATGGCTCATTTTGATATGCTTCTAAGAACGTAAGAATTATATCTTCAGACCAATCAGTCATTGTTTTTTCAGCTCAAGCTCTCGTTTAGTAATGATTGTTACCAAGCGTTTGGACACAACGCAAACTGTTTGCCGAACATCCTTTGATTTGTGAAGGAAAACCGACAACGATGCCGATCAGTGGCGAACACAAACAACAACTGGCAAACAGGTACAAACACCTATCCACATGTTCGTGTTTGTTGTTTGTTGTTTGCTGTTTGCCATTGTTTGCCAAGCGTATGGACCCGGCTTAACTGTTGTATCATAATTATAATCGAATCAATGCTACCTATTGGCCCGAAGGATCTTAAAAGATTCCTGATTGGCCCTTATCCAAACATAAATGGCCCAATGGTTTTCTTTTGTAAAACGGAAGTAAAGTTACTTATTAATTTCAGAAAATTATTCCCAATAAGGATTTTTTAGGAAATAGGGCAAAATACTTGAAATATTTTAATTAAATTTTTTGTCCAAAAATCATTGTGACACAATTATTTTTTTAAGAGTACTGGCTATGGGCATTCTCCTTTAAGTGTCTGTCTGTGATTTCAATTTAACTATGTTTTCTCCAGTACTTATTTTTATTATTCTTGTTCTTATTTCTTAAGTGCTGTTTCCACAATACTAAACCACCAACCAAATTTTTAAACACTTTTTACAAAGATATTATACATAAAGAAGAGTTTTTACTCCGGAATTCCATCCAATCCCATGGGATTGGGTTTTACGAAGGAAAAATTCCCACGCGAACGAAGTCGTGGGCACAGCTTATTTACCTAATTAGTTATACAAAAAATACAAAAATAAAAAGTAGCCTTTATGTAACTTTCTCTCTCTTCCAGTGAAAGTCCCATTAAAATTGGTTCAGCCTTTTCAGAGATTAGCGCGGATAAACAGAAAGACAATGGATTGTATTATATGAAAGTTTGTATTTTAATATCGTGTAAATTTTGCATTGTAAAACAAGCATTTGAGAAAACATCGTTTTTTCGAAACTACAGAAAGACATTTCAATTTTATTTACATAATATGTTACATAGAAAATTTTACTAAAACGCAAGTATGTTTATCCTGTCGGTTAGTTCGTTTGTTCGTAAAGCGGCAAGTTCCTGTGACAAGTAAGTCACGTCGCGTGTCCGGAATGCAAAGCCCTTTCAAATGCTTTGACAGGGTCATCATCATTATTTTGATACCATTATGTAAATCAATATAGTTTTAGCTTGCATAATTTCATTAAATACATGGTATGACATACCTGTCTGAATCATTGTATCTGAAGTTCTAACTGTTATACAAAATTTTATCAAAATGTTAATATTTTTGCAAACCTCTCATAACTGCTTAAACTGTAACGACTTTAAAGAAACAAAAATATTGGACCATAAACACAAATATGGAATGATAAGAAATGTAATCTTAGATTACTGATCTTAAATCAATTTAAACCATTGAAGTATAATGTCATAGAACAGACATCTGGAGCAAAATATGTGTCCCGCCCGGGAGGTCCGATTTTCAAAATTGAGCCCCGGTTCTCCTTTCAAAATCGAACGAATCCATTGAAGATTGAAGCCACGTGGTGCCAATGTATTGGGACATATATGGTGCTCGCGGTGTCGGTTCTATACGCTAGTAATAATACTTCAATGATTTAAACACACTAATGTTTTTTGACTAAAACATTACATGAACTTGGAAAAGTGTTTCCTTTAGTGTTTTTTTCATTAATTCTAAGTTGACCTAATCTTAAATGTGGACAAGCACACAGTTGTAGTGTGCATAATGTTCTAATTTTATAATCCTCGAACCTTAAACAAATGTTTACAACACGAGGTGGGTGGCAACCCTAAAACAATACATCTTTTATTCCTGTTTTATTACGTCCTGTTCCCGTAAACGGGTAACTCGAATATGGTTGTCGGTCACAAAAAATTCTATTGAATTTGTGCCCGTTGTTTGTTCCATGGAAAAATCCTGTTTATTTTTGGAGATTTTATTTGTTAGCATTCTTGTAAGAACATCCAATAGCACTTTCTATAAAAATTTACCCAGTTGCAAAGATGAAAATCAAATAAAAGTTACTTCTTAATAATATTTTTTGGAGTTTATATTTTCTACTAAATTGAAATATGATATATACTATCGTATTTAACATGCTGCCAAAGACAATACATTTTCTAAAGTTACTTGTTTATAACATTTAACGAACTATTTCACGAACTACGGTCTGAATTATATCTGAAATTCTAACTTAGCGTTGTCAAAATCTCATTCTTTGCAGTCAAAACCGTTTGTACTGTAGGCTCTGACCACTTTAAATAATCTAAAATATTAGGCTATAAACACAATGGAAATATAAGAAATGTAATCTTGGATTACTGTTTCATAACGAACGCGGTGTTTAGTAAATTGGGGCGTATTTGTAAACACTTTGATGCATGATGTACTCAATGATTTATGTTAATGGAAGTACAGGCTTACGATATTTATACTACATATTAAGTGGGCTGATACCCTGTAAGTTATCTTTAGGTTAAATTGCATGAATATATTTTTATATCAAAGATAATTTTGTGCATGTATGTGTTAGAATAGAACGAGTAGAATTATACCCGACTACCAGGAAGGATTATGTTCGCGCGTATCTTGTATGTATGATTTATGTATGTATTTATGTATGCATGTAATATTCTTTATTACCTCATATCTTCCAAACAGCTGAATGGATTTGTATAATGGATTCGTCTTGATTACCCGAATGTTTTTAGATAAGTAAAAGTAAAAAAAACAAATATGGTGGCTGTGAGTTGCCATTGTTTGAAGTATCAACAAATAAAAATAAATCGAATAATGCAATATGGGTATCAAATAAAAGAGCTCACCATAAGGATTTCAAAAAGTATATGATAGCTTTTTTGATAGCAAGCGGGTTTTTTTATTTTTTATTTTATTTGATACTAGCATTCTTCCCGTAGCTATGCCCGAATTTCCCGAGATAATAAGTACCCTAGTGTTATTCCAGATCAAAGTCTATGTTCTTTTCAGGAAATTCGTTTAGTAATTTTAGTGTGAAAGAATAATAAACATCCATGAATTACAAACTTTATTTTTTTTTATTATTTTAGGATTAAATAATTATGGTTCATTAATTTCACCTAAAATTGAATAAGTATTGCAGCAATTCAACTAATTCTAACTGAAGTAGGTAGATCACGTAATAATATTAAGAACTGTTGTAAGATAGATCACAGTTTATTTTTGTAGATCGCTAGTTGGACAACAACGTCCTATAAGACAAATCTCCGAAATTTCATTGTAAGAAAGGTTCCAGTTTATGGGGTTTTTATTCACTAAAATCTCCCTTGAGAGCCTACCGACATAAAATATGATTTCCAAATTTTATATATAAAAGGTTACGCAAAACTGAAGGTTCGTCCAATGTACTAATAGAAGCTAGCGTCTTAGAAGATCCTAAAGTCGGCTTGTAACTCAATCCTCAATTAAAAACATGATGGCGAAAAATCGTTTCTTAGAAATTTGCTGCTTAGTTGACCGTATAATCAGGTGGTGTTATTAAAAACTTGACTCCATATAGAGTTGTTAAGTTCTAGTAAATCGTTGTAATCTGATGCCTGCCGTCGATAGTATTTCATGGTTTAGATGTGTTCTTTTCTGGTAAGAGGGCATAGTTATACTCGCATATAGAAGCATCCTATATAAATAGATCTACTTATTTATTTATTTATTTATTTAACAATTTTTGTACTTTTTTTTCTACTTACTTGAAAATACCAAGTGTATTTATTTTAGGTGCGTATTGGCTTAAGGGTATATCAGTCTTTAACACAAAATCCTGGACTATTTCTATAAGCCGGATGACTGGCTGAGCCAGCTAGACGATACGTTCGTTCAAAGTGACAGTGTATCAGGAAGATTTTCGCCTGATATACATAAAACACATATGCGTCTAAAATGTCTCTGATAGGATTTTCTAAAATCATTATCAATTTTGTACAAATAATTTAAGAGAAAAATTATAATCAAACTTAAAACCTACTCAGTTTTCATTTCGTTACTTTTGTGATTAAAATAACATTTAATAAAATCCTCTAGTTAAACTCATAAAGCCAAAAATATAAAGGATCTAAGTTTTTTTTAATCAATGCACAACTAACATACAATCGTTTTGTAAACTTATATATTTAGTAGTCATTTTGATTTATAGGTTTTACAAAACAGACTACAGAGTTGATTCCAGACACGGACAAACAAACAGAATTCAAAATTTACGACTGTAAATTTATTTTTACTTCAAAAGCAACACCGTGTCTTATTGATATCTTCCTCAGCTTGGCAATTAAACTTTTGGGAATGCGATGCATCCGACATGGGATGCTCTTAGTTCGATATAAATATCTATATGTCACTGGGATGAAAGAAATTTCCACGTACCTATGTCTATTGATTTATATGTAGATTGGTTGAAAAACGGAAATTTAGCCCAGATATTAGACAATGATCCCTACGAGACAAAATAGTGTCCTCTCCTGGTATCGCAAAGATCGTTTGGGATCGTAAAGATGCCATGAGCAATCTAAAATTCTATACCATTACTGGTTCAAAGGAGAGAATAGTATTCTGTTATTTTCACACATGCTCTATTCCAACCCTCCATTTCATTATTGAAGAAAACTTTCGTATTTGGCTAGAATGTGAAAATAGTTTTTGGTATTAATATTTTTTCGATTCGTTATTTTTATATAATTAACAAAGAACATGCAGTGGTGATATGTGGTGAAGCGAGGAAACCTTCCCTCATGATAATTTTGAAGTTTAAACTTCATTGATTACTCGCATGGAGCGACGCCACTTTCGCGTTTAAAAAAATATTTGTCCCTTTCCGAATTTTCTCATGCCCACAGAAGCTTCCTAAAACGCATCAGATTGCATTTGCAATTGTTTTTTTTAAAAACAAGATTGTTTATTCAAATAAGGCACTTGTTAGTCTGTCTATTACCATCATCATACAAATTCTGTACTAAGGAGCAATTTAAGTCACCGTTAGTGACTCTGAGTTGGGGCAGTCTCTTTCTATTTATATTGACTTCCAACATAATACATCGATGTCTGTAACCGAATGTTCGTGTCTGAGTTAATCTAAATGTTATCAGGTAAATAATTATAACCGACTTAGTTGCTAAGTACTCAGCGTTATCGAAGCCGGTACTTAGACTAATTAAATACAATCTTACTAAGTGAGATTCATTTAGAACTTGTACGAGACTAATATGGCCTGTGTGTTTCTGATAACGTGATATAAATACGTTTCAGGACCAAACATGGAAGACAACACCGTACTTATAACATAACTTATAACCATTTATTAGTACTGAACAGTGAACAATTAACGCTAATAGTTTAGTGTATTGAAAGTCAATTTCTTGTGCTAGTGTTCTAGTAATGCGCGTATTCTGTCATCTCGAGATGTTTACAATTAAAGGACAATGTAATTTTCGACGCGCCAGAAACTGTCGATACCTTTAATGATATTGATGTACATGGGCAACGGTGGCATTTCCCCTCATTCACTCGTGTGTCAGCTTCTCACATACAAAAAAATCAACTTTTCTGTCATTTTGCTCATTTCTAGTTTAATAATGTAGAGTATATTTACGGTTGTAAGAGATGTAAGAGGTTTCTTACTTATGTTGTACAGTGGACAAGACTATGGAAGCAGGATTTATTGTGGGTACCACCCAGATTAGGTACTGCCAATTGAGATTATTTACCTATTGTGAAAGGAATTTTATGCTTGCTTATATCTTATATTGCTAGTTTGTTACAAAACTCTAAAAAGATTAACCACATGATTGTAAAAAAACTTCAGCTACTTTTTTAAACTACCCGCTAAGCACAAAGTAGCGCTGTTGTGGAAAGTATTCTTTCTGTCCTCAGGGACGGAACTGCATTAGCGATCAATTTCAGATAAAGGCGTCTATGGCTAAGAACGAAGACCATGCTGTATAATGGTTGTGTAACTGATATTATAAAACTTTAATCGCTTTTTATTTATACAATATGTTTGTTTGAATTTACCGGTTTCACTTTGCAATGACTTTGCTGAAAGACAAGTTTTCAGTCAAAAATTTATAAATTATAATAATATTACATTCGAGCATAATGCCATTTAAATCTACACTTATCATCAGAAGCAATAGCATCAGAAGATAAATTTATAAAGGATTTATTTAAGGTAAAAATATGGCGAAACACGATAAAACGTAGACTCCGTGACCCTAGATTTAAGTACGTAAGAATTAATTTTACGGTTCTCATACTAAACTAACGGACTAACTTTTGGTTAGTCCTCTCCTCCTCAGTCGTTCACTCTTGACAGAGTGGTCGTGATCGATGATCGGTTGATGATCTGTTGTCATTGGCCCATGCAACCCTTGTGATGCGTCTCCCCTTTATTGTTGTCTTCATCGTCTCGGAGCATTTTAGACTATAGAAGTCTGTGTGTCCTATCCTATCCTATCCTAAAGAATCCGGAAGAATCTGAAACTTTCAAAAAACGTGTAAAGACACAATTGTTAGGCAAGGGTTATTATAGTATTTAAATGACAAAGACGCATTGAAATGACCTCTGCAACCAGTTCCGCTCAGAATAGTAAATACTTTTGTATTATTATCTTTTTTTTGTAATATTTTTTTTAAAGATGTGCTGAGGAGTTTCTTTAGGTTTTTCTTCTCCTCCACGACAAAGCACCTTCCGAAAAGCCAAAAAATGACGTGCATAAGTGTATCAGTGATACCTATATGAATAAAATATTTTGACTTTGACTTTGACTTTACTAATATTATTAATGTGAAAGTTTGTATGAATGTTTGTTAGTCTTTCAGTCAAAAAGTACTAAATCGATTTTCATGAAATTTAGCACACAGATACACCATCTGGAATAGGACAGAAAATGCGGGCAAAGTCGCAGGAAAAGCGCTAGTCGATATAATTTTATATTTGTCTCGTACAGTCTAACTCGACTGCAGTGTCAAGTTAGGCTGACAATTAATTGAGCAGCCGCATCTGCCTCAGTTATCGGACGACCACTCGCTAGCATTAATATAAGGTTTATGCAGCTTTGGGAATAATGATCAGTCTTAGCTTCTCTATGAATAAATGAATCTACGGGGAATTGAAATAAAATGTAATGATTACAGCAAATATGTTGATGCCGCATAGAATTAGCATTATGATGCCAAATAGTATATTTGTTTCTTTTGTTCATCTTTTGTTACCGTCAATACATCACACAATTCTGATAGGACTACTTTAATATACAACTTATGCATGATGTCAAAATCTAAATTGGGCTTACAGTATAGCCCGACATTCATGTTGTCCACTATCCCCTCCACCAATCCGCACTGGAGCAGAGTGATTGAGTATGCTCTAGACATCCTCAAGATCAGGTACCCGTTCTTAGTAGTTTGGCAAAGGGAGATCTCCCGCCAGGCGAGATGTGTTGCCTGGGAGGTGGCCGAGCCCCGACTGACGTTGTCGGAGCATTTGTATATATCTAGCGATCTTTGAAAACTTCGATAGCGTGATTCAGGGCGGAGTGACGTCACCGTGTGACGCGTATGCGCTTTCGCCACAGTAGTGCGGCCATCAATGGATTGGAAATATTGAAACCAAATTGGGCCCTAAAGCTTGTCTATGAGACATAACAAAATGCACTTTACAAAAAGATTATGCAGTTTCCCTTGCACATCTTGGGCATATTCCAAAAGTATTGATTTCCAGCTTACTGGGTCAAGATAGTCGGCTAAAAGATTAGAAAGAAGATGTTGATTTCCTAACGACCTATTTCCTAACGTTTCGATCGGAAAATGAATATTTCATATAGTTCTTTTTGACATCAAAAGTTTGAACTCATTTTCGAAATTCTTACTGGTACCTAGTTGAGATTCAAGAATAGGAAACGGTAAGATAAATAAGTATTGTTAGTACCTATAATGATATATGTAAAACGATTATAAATTAATTCTAAAAGATACACAACGTTCAATGCATAAATACATTATAATATTATTGCATGTTCGAAGCCTCTTAACCATACCATTCGTAATATACGAGTAAGGCGTATTTTCCTTAAATTATTTTCAGGCCATTGGAACAAAAGGTCGTGACGCGTTATCATTTTCTCAGAGAAATATTTCTTTTTTCATTCTACTGCTTTCATTATGTATACAATTGTGTGAGACGTTTTTCAAGAAGACAGTTAAATTATTCAAGAGCCAAATATTTGGTGGAGTGCTTCTACACAGCCCATGCTAATATAAAACTAAAATTCAATATTGCTAGTTTCATTATAAAAATGAAAATGATACACATGACCATGTAATATATTAAGAGAGTGGGTATTTTAATAAAATTATCAAACACACAATGAAATAATGAACACAAATAATACATGACTAATACAAGTCCTCTAAAACTAAGTAAAAAAAACATTATGACGATTCTCCATACAAGTAGGTAGATGTAACTTTTATATATTTTGTAACGCTAAGATTTTACTTTCCATAAATCCTTAAAAAGTACGCGCTAAAAACAGCGTCGGTATATAAAAACTCGCAGTATAATAATGGAATTGCACGTTACCGAAAACGAACATCTATCTAATAAAACCTCAGTGGCATTATACAATATACCCCGATCTTCGTAATCAGAAAATCAGGGATCCTATGATTAGTGAGGTAATCTACAGAGCGTGTTGCGTAAGCCGTAGGCTGTGGGTGGAACTGATACCTCTATCGTATAGGATAAAGGTAATACGTCGGTTTACTTACCGAAGCCTCATTGTTAGATGACACAGAGCCGCGCAATCGGAAACAGATTGGATACATATTTACGGTACCCGAGGAATTGTTGGCTGATATAACGTGTAGGGTTGTCAAAAATATTGAGGCATTTTTTTATTGTTTATGTGAGAAGATGTCGTTTCATGATTGTTGTATTCCTGGAATATTGGAAAATAATTTGTCATAATAATATCCTAAATAAAATTTTGACTTAAGATTAGAAGTTTACCCAATTTATCATATATAATATTATAATAAGTGTATTAAAAATGTAAGGAATATTTATTAATAATAGATACGTACGTTAGTAAATATATATTACCTTTTATAAATATTACAATTGTATACTTGTAATGCTGAAAAGCACGAATTTGCACCTCTACCTATGTGTTTCTTTAAACTGTTTTCTTAGTGTCTCTCTTGTCTGGTAGAAATCGCTATTATAGTGATAAAACCGCCTATTCTGTTGATATTATTTAAATTGTTATATATTAAGTACTTCTAAATGTGCAAAATAAAAAATACTGTGTTGATTTATTACATTTCTTTCTTTGTTTTTCTTCTCTCTTCTTGGCTGGCAACGCATCAGTGATGTCTTTGGTGTTCTTGATGTCCATGGACGACGATAGCCGCTTACCATCAGGTGGATCATCCGATCTTACCATCAGCTCGTTTGCCGGCTATTTCCATATAAAATGTATTGGCACAGCCCTATGTCGTCGCACTGTTTCATTTACATTTTATTCGCGCCGCAAACTGCCGCAATTCAATCCAGCGCCGAATATAACCTGCAAACGAGAAATAACTACTGATTAGACGGTTTTTGTATGTTGCTTATAGCTTGGCATGAAAAATATTGCCTGGTAATTTACGTTGGGTCCATGTTTTATAAACAAATGAATACACAATCGCACTTAAACAAGACTGTGTATTACAGGAGTCATAATAATATTATGATGTAATTTATGTATTGCATAAAAATAATTAATTTAACAGATACTATTTATACTTACTCTACGTTATTTAATATCGCTCTTGCTTTGAAACCATGGAAGGATTTTTTGGTATCATACATTTATCCTTCGTGTGTCTCTGTTTGGCCTATTTGTACCTACTTGATTAGCTAATAGAGAATGCATTAAGCATTAAGTTCACCAATTGTACCGTTATTTGATATTGTGGTTAATAAACAATAAATAAATGAATAAATTTATTGTAGAAATACTTTACGTAAATATTATTTATTCATCACAATTAAGTAATTGAGTAGGTAACTACTACGTAATGGGTGATGTAGATTTTTAAATGATAAATAGACAAAGACAGGGGTTATTAATTAAATATTAATTATTAATATTATTAATTAAATTAATCATTAAGATAGGGTTATAGACCGCGTGTGTATCCGCCCCTACCTTGGGATAATGAGTTTTGATGACTATTGTAATCAAAATGGCATATGATGTCAAATTAAATAATTAACTAAATGATTTTTTGAGATTTTGTGACGATCTGTGAACAAAATCAAATAAAATATAAGTTATTTCTAGAATTATTGAGTATTTCGATAACATCTAACCCTGCAAGATTACATGCTTGTTTGTTTCTTCTGTAAAACTTTGTTTTAATTTATACATTTATTAATAAGTAGGTTACGTCGATAATGTGTTTAACCTGTTTAACAAAAACCCATGGATAGCATAACGATTTTTTTAACTATAAAGGATAATTATGAAAAGACAATGTAATCTACCCTTAGGTAGGTACCTAGCATAATTCTGGACTTAACATATTTTAGTACTTCATCGAACTTAAATACTTTACTTTTAATGTGTATAGAAATATTAAAGGTAGTATTAAGCGTCATTTACCGTTCCTAAATAAGTCACGCGTAACTGTAGATGAGAAATGTAGGATAACCGGAGAGCCGCTTACCTAATTAGGTCATTAACATATTATCACGATAGACTGCGTAACTCTTCGCCTGTTCCAGAGAATGAGTTGTGATGATGCCTATAATGCAAATGAGAATGATACGATGTCAAAATTAAATGTGGTGGAAATGTAAGGTAAAGTGGACTATTTTCACTGAATGCAGGCATGAAATTTCATACGAGAGACCATTTGCTTTTACCAAAATTTGACGGAATTAATCCCTGAGCTACAGAGGTGAGAGCTACAATGTTACCTAAATTGAGAATTAGACGTAAGGTCGGAATATAACAATTTCTGTGGAAGAACTCAGTGAGTTCAACGATCCTCAAAAAAGTCGCCTCCATGTTGGAAGAAAAGCTGACACCTATTATAATTCCCTCTAAATTGTGTAAGTCATGGAATTATGTATTTACAAATAACAAAGAAAAATTGATGGATATTTTTTATTTAATTAAGTTTCTTAAGGCACAGATAAATAACCCCATTACATCACAGTCCGTACCTAAAAAACTTTGATTAATCTGTCACAAACCATTAAAAACCCGATTAAAACATTGAACAACGGGTACATATTAGGTTTGATATCTAAAGTGTTAATGAAATACGTGACATCAAACAATTCAATTTAACTTGACCGTAAACTAGAAGGTTCCTTTGAAATACGTGACGTCAGATAAAACGCAGGGATGGCGCGTACGCGTAATGAGATAATTTAGATGTGACGTCATTCCTCCCTAGTTGCCTGCCCGATATACCTAAATTTAAGTTAGGCGTAAGTGATGAGTCTGATCATATTTTACTTGCTAACACAAGGTAAAATTGTGAAGGTAAAAGGTAAGGCACGGCCGCACGCGTACTTAGCTATAAATATAGTCGAAATGTAGGTAAGCCCGCAATTTTAGATAGTCGAAAAAAAATATGAAAATATTCGAAGATGCTTTTTATTTTTTTGCTTAAAAAATTTCAATGGGTTACTATTTTTTTTGTTTATTAAGTAGGCACCTATATAAAATATTATCCCATAAGATTATTTTTCTCCGAATATCTATATGTATACCTTTAAATCTTTTGAAATCGGTATCGAATAAAACAAATTCGGTAGCACTGTAGTATTCGGTGTGTATTCGGTAGTCGGTGTAAGTAATACAATAGTATTACTTAACATCATCGAATGTTTTATAAATGACTGTAAGTGTTACTGTCAAATGTCAAAATGTAAATGCCATTGCCCATATTCTGTACTCATACGATTTGCACTTGCAGTCCTACTCACTCGCACGTATACAGATTTCATTGAATCGTAAATGGGCTTTAATTGAAAGTTATAAATAACGTTTAATCAACAACATATTAACAATGTGGCATCTTGACGCTGTGACTGAATATCGTTGTGACAACCTGCAACCTTGAAATTCATTCCATGTCGTTATAATTATGTCTGAAGCTAAACTCCCAAGCATTCATAATTGACATTATAAATACCTACATTGTTTATTTATTTAATAATTTATGTACATATAGCACAGGGCTCTGTGGAGGTACTCATTCGTATGTTCAGATCATCTGAGTTCAGTACTATGAACATAGATCTCTCTCTGTGGGCGTAGTTATGTGTCAGGATTACCAGGATACTTAATAAAACACACAATTCAACAGGCACAAGGATACTATCCGTTTATTGCCTGATAACACCCGATTTTATCAATTCAACGTTATTTAGTTTTTACTTTGATTCGCGATACTCTCAATCTGTCTGTCTTCTTGACAGTTCCCTTTTTCTTAATTTCAACGATTATTACGAACTTATTTTAGGCTGCACCGATACGGCCATACTGACAAGACACACGTCCTCGTGTGTGAATCGTACTAAATCGCGTCATATTTAACAAACGTTACATAAACAAGGATCTCCAAGAACAATTATGAATTTGGAATAATTATCCTGAGCCACGTACCCTAGTCGTTAACTTCAATTATCAAAAGTAATAACAAACATTCTCAATGATCTCGAGTAAGTCCTTCAATCTCCAGGGCTTTCAAAGCCAACCAGCAATCTCCGTTGCTACCATACACATATCATACCAGAGCAAAACACGAATCGCACTTCGATCGTAATTGCCACTGGCGCTACAAAGTTACTGACTCGAGTCTTCTTTATCTTATCTTATTCACCAGCAAAATCATTATTAATATCAACATCGACTGGTACATGACCTACAGGCATTCTCATAAACTTTCCTTTACTTTACTGCCAAAGGTTACAACAAAGCTCTTTGTTGCCCGAAATCCCGCAAAAATAGCATCAGTTCATTTTTTAGCATTACCACTGCTTCGCAATGTGTTATCGTTATGGAGAAGAAGCAGCGCAAGAAACTCCATAACAACACTTTCTTTTGTCACGGAACTACTAAATTATTATTTGCACGGTTTTACTCTTTATGTCGCGCGTTGATCATTTGGTACGTCGCAATCTCGTCCATTCCTCGCACTGATGCGGCCATCGCTGACGCTCACACGTCCTCGTGTGATCATTCTGTAAAGACAAAATCAGCACAGTATTTCGTTCGGCTATTCTGACTTCAAGAAGTGAGGGAAGTGTATGTGTGTGTATGTTTTGTGTGTGCTCGTAATCCCCGATAAAATTTCACAACTCCCATATCAACAATATTCAATAAACTCAATCATTCCTCAATAAATTAACGGAAGGGCGTTTAACCCTCTCGTCTCCGTATATACTGCTCTACTTTCGTTTTAAAGATAAACCACAATCAACATAACATCAAATTATAACATCAAAATCACCTTTAAGATATTTTAAACCGCTCTTATCAACCAGAATTAAGATACTTTTTGTTATTGTCTAACCAGCATTTACACAGTTTAAGCAATATCCAACCTGGATTTGTACACTGAATGGCGCAGTTCAACATACAGAAAAATGGCTGAAGGTTGATCATCATCATCATATTTTTTTCAAATCAACAAATTAATCACTTTGCTTGGTACACTTATATCACTGATCTCTCTCGGATCCACATACATGCTCACTCGAGCGTTCTCACACAGGACACGCCTTTTTTTTTGCGTTCCCAACCCAAGTGTTACTAAGCATTGTGTTGGCCCAACTGCCTCAACACCATCATGCGAAATGCTGCATTGATTTCTACTTTAATAGTTTGACCTTCAGACAATTTAAACAGTCACGGCTGTTACAGATAAAGAGCCCTTATTAAGCCAAGCTTAATAGGAAGTCAACTAAGCATACTGGTTAAACAATTTATCTCATAACATAACAAGTTAGAACCCTGCATATGATTAGTCCGCAGCGTGGTTTATTCATTCATCGTTAAATTTCAATTCAATCAACAAATAATCATCATCACCACATCAATTAATCAATTTACTTTTGCATTAGTTAATAAAAAGAAAGATATAAAGCTTGACGTCGTATCAACAACTCATCTCGTCATCATACCAACAAATCCTGTTTCAACATTTTACCCTTTTTAGAATTTAAGAAACGGCACCGGTCATTAGCGAGAAAGTAAGAAACACAATGATCTGAAATGTATTTTTGAATTTAGGATCCAATCTGATTTTACTGCATTCATTATATCTTATCACATTTAATCTAACGCAAATTTAATCATATTCGAATTTTATTTGTAGTACGAATCAAATATAATATTCAAATTCAATTCTATTGAAATGAGTAAGTCTGTAGAAGAGTGGTCTGTAGTCAACACGACAGAAGAATGACATTCAAAATTTATTTTTCATCATAATTTTTTGTCGTCAGTTGTCACTTCGACAGATTTAATACTTACGTCAAAACATGTGACATATCAAATCATAGGGATGGCAATTTTATAATAACCCAATCCCTATCAAAATATTGTCACAAAGTTATGTAGGCAAAACATGAAATGAAATAATGTTACTATTTAAATATGCAGTTACTGTTGCTCATCAATTGAAGATATTAAGTTATCATTCAGTCTACTTTGCAACAATCTGCAATCATATACGCGATCATTGAAGTTCGCAGTACGTACGTAAAAGCGCTAAAGAGTTTCAACTACGTAGGAAACGCCAATGTTATATTCAAGGATTTTACATGCCCATCTTAACACGTATGAAAAACAGAATGTAGTAATATAATGTAATGATAAGATTCATATGCTAGAGTGACCACTTGGTTATATTACTTGACTCAGCGGCACGGGTAGGTTAGTCGTTCTGATGCACTATATTATTTTACGTATAGTAAACCAGGAGATTACTTCATTTAGTACAATATACAATTGCATCTTTACCAACCCTAGCATAATTATCTTAAGTTCTTGAGTATGTATTGGGTTCTCTAAAGGTAAGTAAATGAAATGTTAACGATTGAAAGCTTTATGCCTATTAAGCCATGTAATTAGCGCGGAACACAGCGCTCACAACAGCAGCGCCGGTAGGTGCATCAACAACCCGTTGCAATTTGGAAGAAACCAGCCCTGCTCCACACTCGCAGCAAATAGATACACAGATTCAAATCTCGCCGTTTTTCTTTAGCTGAAAAATTTAAGATAGGTTACTTTCAGTTGCATGATATCAAACATCATATTCACTGTGGCTACTCATCTTGCACTCCTTTTGTGAAAAATCTGAAACCAAATTCTCATTTCCATTTATTTCTCGGATTTTTAAATAAAGCCCAACTTTAGTATCAGACTCCATGATCTCATCATCTCCTTTATGTTTGATTGATTTTGTATCGTATCCCGTAGAATTTTCCTTCAAGCTTATTTCAAAAGTCATTCAAACTTCATTTATTTTCTGAAATTTACTTCTCAAATTCTCATGAAAATTATCTCACCATCTGGGTTTCTGGGCCACTTCTGATATAGCACAGGGCTCTGTGGAGGTACTCATTCGTATGTTCAGATCATCTGAGTTCAGTACTATGAACATAGATCTCTCTCTGTGGGCGTAGTTATGTGTCAGGATTACCAGGATACTTAATAAAACACACAATTCAACAGGCACAAGGATACTATCCGTTTATTGCCTGATAACACCCGATTTTATCAATTCAACGTTATTTAGTTTTTACTTTGATTCGCGATACTCTCAATCTGTCTGTCTTCTTGACAGTTCCCTTTTTCTTAATTTCAACGATTATTACGAACTTATTTTAGGCTGCACCGATATACACATAGATACATTGTACAGAAAAAAAACATCAAGTAAGGATGGTACAAAGGAACTGCTTATTACTCATGAAATCTCTTCCAGCAGCCCTGAGACTGGAGAGCGGTATGTCTAGATGGCAGAAAGACCGTGTACACAAAATACAATAAAAATGAACTACAAACATATATAATAAATACAAATATACAATATATATATATATATATATATATTATACATATATACAAGCATAAAATATACATAAATACATACATACAAACAAACATACATAAAAATACATATAATGTAACTACAAGTACCGATGATAAAATAAACATTAAATATTGTTTTTTGATTACTTTATTATACACATGTTAAAAGTCACGAAAAACATAATGAGCCATTACAGGATCACTGATGCTGTGATCTTCGTCTATTCTATAATGTATCCAAAGCTTTTACGGCGATTAATATTCTATGCATAATTCTAAGCAACTGTCAGAATTAACGTAGTGTTAGTTGTACTACTCGTATACGATCTTACTTTAGCATAGATTGTGGATAGTATATTGGGAGCACTTACTGATAGTCCCACTTCTATGGAAGATTGTTACTCTTTCACGCAAAAACTACTGAACAGATTTTCATTAAATTTAGCTCACATATAGACCATGATCTGGGATAAGATATAAGGTACTTATTATTCCAGAAAACGTGAGAAAAGCCGTGGGCAAAGCGATACTGCCTTATAATACAAAACAAAAAATAACTCTACCTACTGCAATGAAACCACAGCATTATTTTAATTAAATTAAGTCTACCTGTTTGCAAAGCTTAAGCTCCGACATTTCATCTTCCTAGCAGAGGCTCGTTGTACTAGACTTGAACCTGATTACTACAACTTTATACTCGACGCCTGTAGCTACAGCCTTCGCGTTTAACAATGTCAACTTTATTGTGTTCGAACAGAGTCTAGTATTGCTTGTACAATACAGTTTTCAAGCGTATTCTGATATTCTGAGACTAATAAGGGAGTTGTATTATTGTCTACGAAAAGCGAGTAACTGGATATAATTTTAAAATCATCACTGAATAATATCATTATAATAAATTGTGAGTTGAAAAGCTTTACTAACTTAGAAATCATACAATTCAGTTTCTACAGAATCGAATAACATTAATGATGGGAAAATTGTAAAATTACCGTAAGAAGATATACTTTCCCCTACTATGGGTTATTAAAGGGATTTTTGTGATGTATAAAAACTTAACAAAAAATCTTGGTGCAAGCAAAATCTGAAACCATTTAATTTGAAAATCACTATTTATCACAACTAAAAAATATCCAAACATTGTGAGTATAACCTAGAGGAATTTGAAATTAGTAACTCGTTATTGGCCTTAATTTTTTTGTTAAAAACTACTAACTGTCTTATTCGATAATATAGGTGTCTACTAGTACAAATTATCGTCTAAATAGTATAATCTAAAATAATTTTACTACCGAATGTATATCGCTAGTGATAAGACGACTCGTAAGGTATATAATTAGATAAATAAACAGGCTCGATGGCGAGTCTCTGACGGGATAATTCGCCGGACGGACACGGGCAGGAAACGAAATGCTATAAATATCCGCTTATTAATACTTTGGTCGTAAAAGCGACTTCGTCTTTTGCATAATTACTATTCATTTATCTTCAAGCTTAGCGACCGAAGTATCGTAACTCGATAGATCGGCAGTGCACGGGTTGGACGACCGTTAGATGTGATCTATTAAGTTTGCGGTGGTCCTTCGAGCTGTTTTGATTTTTACATCAAAACCACTAGTCCAGTTAAAGAACGGCTTCATTACTAGTCGATATTAAATATATTTAAGATATTTGGCGTTGAAAGACGCTATCTATCCTTTAATCAAAATGTATCACTTTCATAAAATTATTAACTCTAAATATGAAGTATAATGCAGAGGTTTCAAACAAATATTACACTTCTTTTACTTGATTTTATGTTCATTGTTAAATTTTCATGCTTCCGTTTAGCTTTCATTCTTTCGTTAGGCTTCCTTTTCTTACTAAAAAAGGAAAACTGATCTTAGAGTAAATTCTACAGCCAGATGGAACATTACTTTATATTTAAATGTTCCCACAGCCTAAAATAAGTTGGGAAATTCCCAATAAAATGCAGGCTTTTAGCTTGGCACTCACAACGACTGCCTGGGGGACTGTAAAAGTAAATTAAGTTAAAACTATGCTAAATAAGACAGACTATATGGAAATTCTATACGAATTCTGTGTTAATCAGGATTACTACGACATTGATTAAAACTAAAACTACTAAACCAACATGCTCTTGGGAATAAATTTTAGATTGCGAAAATGTACATCATTTTATCGTCAATATTATATTTATTCATTAACTAGCTGTTACCCGCGACTTCGTACGCTGAAAATAAAGATCCCTTCATTATAAAACATGTTTTTCATAAGTTGACAGCAAACTTGTCCATACTATGAAGAGAGGAGACCCGTGCCTTGTAATAGTCCATTATGGGTTGAAGCTAAAACACCTATACTTAGTACATATATCGTATTATGTAAATGAGTAAAATATTAAACAAATCTTTAGTGTTGATAATGAAATGATAACTACGATCTGATATTGTAGCGTGATTGGTAGTCAGCAAGATACTAAACTCTTCACCAAAATTACAGCAAAAGTGACATGTTCTTAGAACCCATTAATTACCCATCGGGAGAAGAATTCATAGCCCGGGCGCAGCGGCTTGTGTTGGTTCTAATAGTAATCGATGAAGTTAAACAATAGCGAGTGCGGTCGGTAGTTGGATAGGTGACCGCTAGTGGCAAAAAATTCTTGAGCTCTCCGAGCTTCGGAGGGCACGTAAGGCTGTCGGTCCCGGTTGTTGTCGTAAGGTAACAGTCGTTATGACATATTGAAGGTCCTCGCCCGGCGTAATGACTTCCGACACTTGGGTTGATTTCTAATCCCTCCATCAATCCACACTGGAGCAAAGTGGTGGAGTATGCTCTAGGCGTCCTCAAGAGTGAGTGTTCAGTAGTGAGCCATTAATGACCCACCCATAGAAAAGGTCCCAAAATAATTGAACTTTTTAGAATTTAGAGGTTTAAGTCAGGGCCTGAGAGTTTTTGAATTTTAAATTTACATTGTAATTTTACAGAATACACAAAAAAAATATCTTTCTTTTCTTTTTGGGCAGCAGCAAATCAGTGATTCCTTTAGTGACCACTTACCATGAGGTGACTCATCTGTTCGTTTTACAACTTCTTACTCCAAACATACTCTAAGCTTACAACCTCTAGTTTTATCCCTTAGGGAATGTTTTACCAAACAATCATGTTACACTTATTTTTGTTTTATGTAAGATTACATACTAACTACCAACTTTCACAGTTTTACCTTAAAAAACCGAGCAAATGCATGTCAGGCCACGTGCAATATTGGGTTCCAAAGTAGTAAGTTTATTGACTATTACTCATTAACTACGATACGTATGTTAACATAACCTTGATAGTTTTCCTTATAAATCCATCGTATAACCTATTTTTGAGAATGTTTTCACTTGTCCAACTCCAACCGTTTAGCCGTTAGGGGGGACACTTGACTTGACTTGGGTACCCAAAATTAGCACTTTCTAGCCAAATATTTCGCAAACGGAACTCTACATCCAAAAATGGTCTCAAAAGAATAATATTTTTGAAAAAACTTTTCAACGATACCCCACACTATAGGGATGAATAAAAAAATAATGCTCACGTTACCTGTAGTGGAGTTACCACGAAAAAAAAAGTTTTTTCAGTAGTTTATTCTACGATTTTGGAGTTTCAATAAATATGTATATCCATGCCAAATTATAGCTTTGTAGCACTAAGGTTCTCGGCGCTTTGCTTTGGACAGACGGACAGACTGACGGACGGACATGACGAAGCTATTAGGGTTCCGATTTTACTTCAGAACCCTAAAAATGACGGAGTTTCGTATAAACATTCCCTGAATTAACCCTTTAAAGATTGATTTTTCAAATTATGTTAAAGTTAATTTTTGTTTATAACAGTCGAACTGAGAACCTGCTACTTTTTTGAAGTTGGTTAAAAAACCGGCTAATAGCGTGTCAGGTCACTGGTAATATAGGGTTTCGAAGTTCTAAGTTTATAGAACTCAATAACTACGTATGCTAATAATAATATAGCCATTATAGTTTTCCTTTTGATGCTATTGCCATGAATTTTTTTACATGTCTAACACTTACGAATATTTCGCAATAAAAACTAAAAACATATTTTTAAAAATGTTATTCTACCAGAAGTTTAAATAAACATGTATATCCTTGCTAAATTACAGCTTTCTAGCACTAAGGGCCTCTGCGCTATGCTACGGACGGACGGATGGACGGACGGACGGACGGGCATGATGAAACTATGAGAATTCTGTTTTGACTTCGGAACCCTAAAAAGGGTCATAAAAATCGCTTCATAAAATATAACGAATCTATCAACTACATATAACAAAATTTGACGTTATCCCTCAGGAACAGGTCTGTTTTCCGGGATAAAAAGTATCAAATCCTTTCCCGAGCTCAATTCTATATCTGTACTAAATTTTATCGAAATCGGTTTAGTGGCTTGAAAGAGTTATCCCTCAGGAACAGGTCTATTTTCCGGGATAAAAAGTATCCTATGTTCATTCCCGAGCTCAATTCTATATCTGTACCAAATTTCATCAAAATCGATTTAGTGGCTTGAAAGAGTTATCCCTCAGGAACAGGTCTATTTTCCGGGATAAAAAGTATCCTATGTCCTTTCTCGAGCTAATTCTATATCTGTACCAAATTTCATCAAAATCAGTTTAGTGGCTTGAAAGAGTTATCCCTCAGGAACAGGTCTATTTTCCGGGATAAAAAGTATCCTATGTTCATTCCCGAGCTCAATTCTATATCTGTACCAAATTTCATCAAAATCGGTTTAGTGGCTTGAAAGAGTTATCCCTCAGGAACAGGTCTATTTTCCGGAATAAAAAGTATCCTATGTCCATTCCCGAGCTCAATTCTATATCTGTGCCAAATTTCATCAAAATTGGTTTAGTGGCTTGAAAGAGTTATCCCTCAGGAACAGGTCTATTTTCTGGGATAAAAAGTATCCTATGTCCTTTCCCGAGCTCAATTCTATATCTGTACTAAATTTCATCGAAATCGGTTTAGTGGCTTGAAAGAGTTATCCCTCAGGAACAGGTCAATTTTCCGGGATAAAAAGTATCCTATGTCCTTTCCCGAGCTCAATTCTACATCTGTATCAAATTTCATCAAAATCGGTTTAGTGGCTTGAAAGAGTTATCCCTCAGGAACAGGTCTATTTTCCGGGATAAAAAGTATCCTATGTCCTTTCCCGAGCTCAATTCTATATCTGTACCAAATTTCATCAAAATCGGTTGAGTGGTTTTGGCGTGGAATAGTTATCCCTCAGGAACACGTCTATTTTCCGGGATAAAAAGTATCCTATGTTCATTCCCGAGCTCAATTCTATATCTGTACCAAATTTCATCAAAATCGGTTTAGTGGCTTGAAAGAGTTATCCCTCAGGAACAGGTCTATTTTCCGGGATAAAAAGTATCCTATGTCCTTTCCCGAGCTCAATTCTATATCTGTACCAAATTTCATCAAAATCGGTTCAGTGGTTTTGGCGTGGAATAGTTATCCCTCAGGAACACGTCTATTTTCCGGGATAAAAAGTATCCTATGTTCATTCCCGAGCTCAATTCTATATCTGTACCAAATTTCATCAAAATCGGTTCAGTGTTTTAGGCGTTATTGAGTAGCAGACAGAGTTACTTTCGCATTTATAATATTAGTATAGATATAGATAATCCTCCTATTTTTCTTGGCCGGCAACGCATCAGTGATGCCTCTGGTGTTGCTGATGTCCATGGGCGACGATAGCCACTTACCACCAAGTGGATCATCAGCTCGTTTGCCGGACGTGAAAGTAGGCGAGGATGGTTGTAAGGAAAGTTTGTCGCTCTTTTACGCTCAAACTACTGAAAGATTTTGGTCAAAATTTGCTTCGAATAGGTTACAACCTAGATCAACACAATTATTTTTCATTCTGTGAAAAGATTTTATATTTATCTTGCATATAAGTAGTTTAAATTTTTAAGTACAACTTTTTCCGTAATAAATAAATATTACTCCGTTCAAAACTTCATAGCTACAATAATAATAGGTATGCTATCAAAGTTGTAATCAAGGGAAGTATTGAACTTTATTCCAGTAACAGAAATTCTCATTGTATATGGAAATAAAAATGCAGTCTAGTATACTTGAATGTAAAAACGTACTAGCGTTGAACTAAATATTGCAATCAACGCTCCCTGCCGGCACTGTGCTAAGAATGTACTCGTAGTCTATGAATACAAACAAATATGTATGTACCGTGGTCGAGTTGGGAATCACTTTTTTAATGACTCTTCAGTTTTTTTATTCCAGCACGCGAAATATTATATTTTATTTATTACGAGTAACTGCCCTCGCATTGCTTCGGTTTTCTTTATTTTTTACACCTTGGGTTACATTATTGGAGTTTTATTAAGGATCCCTAATTTTTTGAAAATATAATATAGCCTATGTTACTCGGGGATAGTGTAGCTTTCCAACAGTGTAAGAATTTTTCAAATCGGTTCAGTAGTTTCGGAGCCTATTCAATGCAAACAATCAAATCTTTCCTCTTTATTATTAGTATAGATTACTAAAGACTATAACTTCTGCTAGACGAGCTGACAATTTGTCATCATAATCATTGATATCAGCAACATACCAACCAAAAGAAAGCAAGTTATAAAAGAGTTTCCCTCGTTTTCAACTACATTTTGAGTTTCTGATGTCCATGGAAGACTGAGCACTTAGCGTCAGATATCGAAAAAGACCATCAAATGCTACGTTTTAGTGGCATTTTATTATAGGATTAAATTTGATTTGTATCATGACTGATTTGGCATGATTCATTTCACATGATTGATGTGTCATGATTTATTTATTTAAAATTGTATTAACATTTGTATTCGTTGTTAACAGGCGGAGGAACTGAACACGCTGGTGGGAGATGCGTTCCGAATGGCGTTCGCGTCACAACTGCAGCCTTCCGCACCGCTCTGGGTAAACATATTAAGAACATTTTTATTTAATTTTTTAATTATATATTTATGTTATGTCTAAAAAAAGAAACGTAAGGGTGGGTGTGGAAATTTCTGAATAAAGGGGCTTAAACGCCAAGAAATACTACTTTTGTAAGATATAATATCTGCTAATAATTTATATTATTATATTTTTAAACTACCGTTGTAATTAACCACATTTCAAGTTAATAGAAATTCAAAAGTTTATATTCCCACAGACGCTTACGCTTGCACACTTGAACTTTTATGATTAGGATAATCATCGATCATCATCTTCATCATTATTAATCATATTTATTATCATTATAATACTTCCAATTTATAGAACACTAAGATATTAAACATTAGAAAAGTTCTATGTTAATAAGGTAACGTTGTTTAAAAAGACTATTCTTCTTTGTACAAATAAGTTTAAAAATAGATGTTACGTAAATTATGGCATAATTTAAATTCTTCGGACGTTTCAATTTGTTTCTGTAAACCTATATTTGTAAGCAGTAATTCCAATACATCACTTCATTCGTCATTTTTAAAATTAGCCTACAATTTGTTGTGTTCAATGCCCGCTTCACATACTTACTTTTCCCTTTATTTACATTTAAAATTTTGGTGTTAGTGGAAATTAGGCTTTATCACGTGTGTGCAAAGATTTAAATTGTTGAAGTCGTAAGATGCACTTTAGTTTTTATCTTGCTGCGTGTTTGGACCACCTTAATCATAGTCTGGACGGCCCGCCTTCCGTTCACACATGCAACCGATTCTCCCGGGCGGCTATTACCGCCTTTATTTATATTCGGATCTTCCAAAGTAATAACTATAGTCGGAAGTGTAATTATATGCAAAACATCGTGTTTAACCTCATTTAAGTAACTATTACGACGGAGTACTCTTTCTTATTCCGATTTTCAAGAAGCTCTCTGTAATACTGGGGATTTGAATGTATAATTTTAGTATCAAGTAATTTGTTGGCGTTATTCGAAATATTGTATCAAAAACGTTTTAGTGCTATCGTAACATTGTCTTAATCTTCTTATTTATGGCTTTTAGATTTATTGTCTTGATTTGTCTCATTCGACGATGGTATCCATTCCACAGACTGGTTCTTGTAGGTATCGTTTTGTACTTTAATCGATGTTTCGATCTCTCACCATATTATCCACTTTATCGTTTCTTATGGTTTTATCATTAATCAACATTTATTCTAAGCACTCATGGTTTTATAGAACTTATTTACATAACTAAAGTGACTTTAGAATATCATTATTTAAATAAGGGTAATTAATTAAATACAACATTTTTACAATCTTTTCTGGGTGTTCTTAACGAAAATATTCTTTGATGGCTTTTACGACTACTTCAGTCTATTAAAATCTTAAAAACTCTGTCGTTATCACCTTAAACTCGAGGTAAGTAATTATACATATTTAAATGCATTTTTTTAAATAATTAATATATTCTAATTACGTGATGATACTCCCGCAGTAGGTTTTTACCTGTGTTGCGAGTGGCATGGACGACACATATAACATCATCACAATAACATCCGTGACTCGAGTAGGTACAAATATTTATCTGTCACATTAATATCTGCCCCGGCCGGAAATCAAACCTGCGACCAGTCGCTTCGCAAGTCGCTACCAACTAGGCTACAGAATCGTCAGTATAGTGTATTAGAATAGTGCGTACAAGAACTAAAGTAAAACAGTAAACTAAAAAATATCCACCGTTTAGTACCAATACATTGTAAAGATAGCAAAAGATTGTAAGGATGGTACCACTATCCACAAAAATTGTACCTTGGTAGCAAAGTTATAAATCTTGAGCGTTCGATTTACCTTTAAATAATCGAATGGTAAAACTGGCGGTGGAGTTCACTCGATCGTAATCCAATCCAACGCTTGATTCATGACTCCGGCGCCAACCGCTAGTGGTCCCACCGGTTTCATTTGTGCCAACTGCAGTAGAAACAGATTACTTATAATTGTTATTATCTTTGTTTATATTTTACGTATTTGTTAATCATTTGTTTCTAGTTCAGTATCTCGGAGTTGATAGGAATAACTTTTTGTCGAATTATTAATTAAATTATATTTCATTTAACTTTCAGAGTTTTAAACATGGTCTTCTTCGAATCAATTTGACCCTAATATAAATATTATTCAAGATAACAGTTGCATTAACAATGAGTAATTTTTTAACCATTGTGGGTGATTTTAAATAAAAAAATGCTTAAATGCTTATTTTATAAACTATGACCTAACACGGTTCACACAAGCAAACGGGCTTCTTTTATTATATACTTATTAAGAAATATAATATAGAGTCACTATAAACGTATACATTTTGTAAAGTTACCTAATGAATAAAACCGTGGCAGTGGCAGCCCTATTGCTAGTACCTAGGTTTCAACTATTTTCATTTGTTTACTTTACTATTGTCTACTGGAATGCATTGTGCTACTGTTTAGAACAGTAGGTGGCAGCGGTGGGATGCTACTGCCTACGCTATTAATTCAAATTTCGGCTATTATAGATAAAGAAAATATTTTATAGCTGCCCATAGTGCCCATAGTCATTATATTTAAGATTTATTCTCGTATGGAAATCTGAAATATACTAAATAAACAGTCTGTTTATTTTTGGATGAATAAACAAATTCTATTTACTCATCCACAAATAAATTTAATAAGGATAACTTTAAACATAAAACGTTTAGTATCTTTCAGATTTCCATACGAGTATAAATCTATACTAATATTATAAAGAGGAAAGCTTTGTATTTTTGTATTTTTGTATGTTTGCAACGAATAAACTCAAGAACTACTGAACCGATTTTAAAAATTCTTTCGCCATTAGAATGCTACATTATTCCTGAGTAACATAGGCTATATTTATTTTATGAAAAAAATAGGGATCCTAGCTAAAACTTCAGTAACGTGAACCAAGGTGTAAAAAAATTGCTTAAAAATTTCTTTCATCGCATACTCTGCGGAAACTATTGATGATAGAACAAAAAAAATGTTCTACAATATTAGAGAACATATCAATATCTACAAAAAACGTCGCGATACTATATGTCCAACTATTGTAGTTATGTCACTATAACCACTTTTTACATTTTAAAAGTCAATAAAAAAGCTGACCAACATCAGACCATGATAACCATACCTTCATATTAATCCTTATCCAAATAAATAATTTCATATTCAAAACTGTTTCAATACCTATTGATAACTTTTTGAATTACTCAAATCGGACATTCCATTCAGAAGATATTGGAAAATCATCCCCAGGGATAAAAATAGCGATTGGAAGTAACTTAAATACAAACCAATTTCGTCAGATTTAGAGTTATAAACATGAAAATTTTTTATGTAAATTCATAGTTATAAACAAAAGTTAATTTTAACACATTTTTTTTGAAAATCATCCCCTAAATGGTTAATTAAGGGGATGCAAGTTAGTATGGCAACTTCGTCAGTTTTGAAGTAAGAAGGGTGGAAATTTGTGCTTATATAAGCTTATTATTATAGTTAAACACAAGAAATAAGTGTATCACGGTTTTTTCGAAATTCATCCCCTAAGGTGTAATACTTCGTCATTACACGCTTTATTAATAGCTTCACCTGTATGTTTGTAACTTCTCTTTGGACTTGATTTTGACCCACTTCAAACGGTCAGATTTCTTTCAAACTTCGTAGACTTATCGAGGACCAAAGACAATTCAATATTTAAAGAAAAAAAGAAAGAAAGAAAGAAAGAAAACCCTAATTACACGCTTTAATTAGCTTTAAACGGTCAGATTTCTTTCAAACTTCGTAGACTTATCGAGGACCGATGACAATTCAATATTTAAAGAAAAAAAAGAAAGAAGGCAAATCCTAACTACTCGCTTTAATTAGCTTTAAATGGTCAGATTTCTTTCAAATTTCGTAGACTTAATAAGGACCGATGACGATTCTATATTTAAAGAAAAAAAGAAAGAAAGAAAAACCTGATTACACGCTTTAATTAGCTTTAAATGGTCAAATTTCTTTCAAACTTCGTAGACTTATCGATTACCCATGACAAATCAATATTTATAGAAAAAAAGAAAGAAAGAAAGAAAAACCTAATTACACGCTTTAATTAGCTTTAAATAGTCAGATTTCTTTCAAACTTCGTAAACTTATCGAGGACCGATGACAGTTCAATATTTAAAGAAAAAAAAGAAAGAAAGAAAGGAAGAAAGAAAAACCTACATGTAGTACGCGAGTGATAAGTTATACTTCTTTGGAATCATTAAATAAATATTTAACACTAGCTGTTTTGGCGAACTTCGTATCGCCTAATAATCAGTGATTCATGTACTTTGTTGTTACTTTTAACTTTTATAGTTTTGGTAGGTTTAACAAATCAGAGACCATTAAATTCCCTCTCTCTCTCTCCATCCCACTCCCTCTCGCCCTCCCCTTCCCCCTCCCTCTCCCGCTCGCTCTCCCCCTTTCTCTCCCCTCCCCCTCCCCCTCCAGCTAAATAGTATAATTTTTTTTTGTTTCAATCAGAAATAAAATTGCGTGATATTTGCCGAGGCCCCCCTCTCTCCAACGTAAGATTAGATGAGATTTGACTCGACCCCCTCCCCCCCTTAAAAATCTCACATAATTTATGGATATACCTCTTTTTAGTTTTATTAAACTATTATTTATTTTTGACCTCAGAAATGTGAAAATTAATATGAAAGCTTATAGTTAGAAACAAAAATGAATTATAGTTGTAACACGGGGAGGAGAGGGGAGCAGGAGCGAGAGAGGGAGAGGGAGCAGGAGTGGGTGAGGGAGCAGGAGCGGGAGAGGGAGAGGGAGCGGGAGAGGGAGAGGGCGGAGATATGCACACAAAAACTAGCGGCTAAGAACGGCTGTATCGATTTTAATGATCTCTGATTTGTTACATTCTAAGGCGATACGAAGTACGCCGGGCCAGCTAGTCTTAAATATAACGAGTAGGTATAGGCACTATGGGCAGCTATAAAGATGTGCAACTTTCTTTAGCATTCGTGAGACTGTCTTATTCAGGTCATTTGTTGTCCCTTACGATACTCTGATCTCTCCGTTTTAACCCGTTTTTAATAAATATTTACCGTTTTGAATATATTATTTTTCGATTTAGATAATTTAAAATTAAGTCTCGAAGTAAAACCGTTTTAATGTTCATGTAAATACTTTCATATAAAAACTTTCAAAAAACTTCAATAAAAACTTTCATTTCTATATATATTTTTTGAATATTTTGTGAATATTATTTACCTTCACACCGAATTTCTTCTTATTAACCAGCCGAAACAAAATATATTTGTGTGTCAATTGATTATTCGCCTATTCCTGAATTTTCTACAGAAACTCCTAACTAAAACGGTAGGTACGGATCCCTCGCAATTTGAACAACATGAAAAAAACTAATCGATAAACATAAAAATCCGGTGAATGGCCAGTCAATCATTCGATTACAGGCGTCTGCAGACGATGGACCCTAATAGTAGTAATGAAGCCCAGGCCTGCAATTCGCTTGCTGAAAAGGTTTTCAAATACGCCCCCTCACTCAATTCCCGGTCGTATTGCTAAAAGATCTTCGATTTATGGATCATTTCTGTTTGGGTTGTGATTGATGTGCCATAAATAATAATAGGTAGAATATCTTCAACCAGCTGTCAAATATAAAATGGAATAAAATGGATTGTAGCGACAATATTTTACCAACCTAAAAGAAGTTTTTTATGAGTTTGAAACAGTGTTCACATAAAAATATTTAAGATTTTAAGTCACGTACCTAGTTGATTATTTTAGCCGTCAGAGCGGCTTAGAATACAACCCCCAATCCCATCCCGGATGAATGTCGTAAGAGGTGATAATCTGGTATTTTAATCGACAGTTAATAGTCAGTGATATTTCTTTACATCAAGGTATTAAATTCTTAAAAGAGTATAGCAAAAAAATGACAAAATAAACTGCCTTCCGCCCTGTTGATGCCAAATGACACGTAAACCAGGTTGTTAATGATACCTAACCGCAAACACTTGCACTTAACGAAAACAACTTTTAAAACCGACCAAGGTTTTCACACTTTTTGTCTGGCTAAAAATATCTTTGGAAAAATTAATGTAACTCATTTTTCTTTACGAAAAGCTTCGGTTCGATTCCCTCTCGTAGACTCTACATTTATGTTTTTTTAAGTTTAAGTTTACTTTTAAGTTTAATGTTTTTTTCTCAGAATTTGATCTTTTGAAGTGTCTGTTTTCATTATCGTCAACATCCATCATTTTTCCAAGACACTTGGCAATTTCAAGTAATAAATGGTAGAAAGTAATACAAAGCAGTATTGATGGACCCGGGATCTTCCTTTTATGGAAATTAAGTTACAAATGTCCCATGTTGGTTATTTTTCTCTTTAAGTTTTTTCGTACACTAACTAAAAAAAAGGAAAGAAAAATCCTTATTTATATTTGCACAAAGATGTGTGGCTTAGAGTTATGAGCATTGCAGTGTGCAATATAAGTTTTGAACCTTCGCTTTATGGAAATACGGTTGATTTTCTCCTTTAATAAACCCCTCAGAGTGTTTCGTACTTGACCGAAAAGTAGGGCGACGTGTGGCATACGCCTTTGTTTTGGGGTTTTTAAATATGTTTTTAGTTTTTTGGATACAGACTATTCATTCCAAATGAGAATATGTCACAGACATTTTGTCATTTTTTCAGTCAACTGGGTATCTCACTCAATCGAATTACACGTTTGCAATAAGATTTCATATGATTTCGTAAGGTTAAATGAAAAAAAATTAACGCGCTCGCACAAGATTGTGTTGCCGTTGGCATGAAGGTAAACATAAAATAACAAAAACATCAACTACTTACTTAAACTGAGTTCGTCTTCTTTAAAACTTAACGTGCTCCCACTTATTATTACGATCTGTAAGTGGAAATACTCTATTTATTTAATATATCATTAAATTGGAAATGTTTGTATCTATTTATAAAACTAGCTGTTGTCCGTAGCTTTGAATACGGAAATTGTGTTTTAACTTATTCTAACTTTTATCCTGTTTTCCCGGGAAACCTTTTAATTTTTCGGGATGAATAGTTGTCTAAAATATGACCCAGGGTATCAGTAACAACTTTATCAATTTCCATCGAAATCCGTTCAAGGGTTTTTATGTGATGCCCGGACAGACAAACAGACGCTTTGAGTTTTATTATAGTATAGATCTTTATAAATTGTCATCGTAATATTGCTACTATTATTTAAAAAAATCTAATTAATAATGTCACACATTCAGTCACTCATAGGAGAAATAATCTCCCAAAGTTCACAATAGTTCTCTGCTTGAATGACAGCGAAAATATTTCATAATTTCATGAAGTTTTCATCATTATTGCAGCCATAAGTGTAACAGAACTTGACATAATAACATCGTCGTGGTGGTGATAGAAACAGAGGCAAGAGGTTTCGTTCCAGCCAACGGGTCACTTTGCAATTCCAAAGCTTTTTCATATTTTTTATGAAATAATATAAGCTTTCCATTCAATATTGTATTACGTGTAGATAACTGTACAATATAAAGTTTCTGTAGTTTAAAAATGGTTTTAAAGTCGTTACAAATAAGTAATAAGCAAAGTACCTAATACAAAGAGTTATAATTGCTGCTGAATTTTGCGTATATATGAAAAGTTAAACGTGTTAAAAGTGTTTGTGCGTTTTTTAATTTATTTCGAGTGTCATGACGTGTATAACATGGAAGTAATTTCTATAAAAATGATACCAATTTTTTATATTTAATTAATAATAATAAATATTATTGTATTTTATTTTAGACATGGAATCTCCAAAAAAGAGTTATTTTTACGATTGCTTTTATCGTATATGTTTTGCTTCAGAACTGATAGTGTGAAACAGCTCTGAAAATGAAAATGAACGTACAGAAAAGCATCTGTACAGATGTTACCATGAATGCTAGCTGATTAATAATAGGAATGGTTAACTTCTCAACATAACCACGTTTCTATCTTTATGAAATGTCAAAAAAATATATCACTTACAAACCCTCCCTAAAATAACTAAATGCTCCTCAGCGTAGCCCGTAAATTATAAACGGTGCACGCCTCAAACAATTAAGGGGTAAAGAAACATATTTCATTGGAGCCGAAATAAATTTGCGTGTCCGTTAAAGGTCGCTGCGTGAAAATATACAGTGGATTTTTAGTGCACACGACAACGACGTAACAGGTCAACACGACATTTTATTTGATCCTGAAATTTATACCTAATAAATTAATTAAATTAATTACTGTCACTTAGGAATAATAACTAGGCATTGCATGAAAATAATGTTTATCCGACACAATGACTATGTAAAATGAGGAACAAACCTGGTACCCTTCTTACTATATGTGAGGTTGACAAAACTGAATAAGAGAGATTATTTATCAAAAACTGTGTAACCAAATAAATAGAAATAAATAAAAAAATGTCAATATCTGGTTTTAAGAAACGAATAGGAAAATGTAAAAACATCAAAATCCGGTCTTATAATTTATGTTATGTTATGTTTTTTGGCAACGGCTTTGTATTCTCTAGTAGGTATCTAACTGTTTCTAGCACAGTATTATAAAGTTTCTCACATTCAATTTCTCAGTAACAAATGAAATTTGGACAAAGAAACATGAGAAATTTTGCGCCCTGCTTTCTTCAAATAGTCAACTCGGACTTTTTATTCCAACTTTTTTGCATCGTTTTACTTATACATAGTTCAGAATATCGACTGATAAAATAACATAAAATAAAATTATCGTAGTTTTTCTAACGTGTTTTTTCATATCCAAAAAAAATTGATGGATCTTACTCAAGTGACAGTAATTATTTGACATTCATCGAGGCTTTCATAAAACATTATTTGTTACCATATTTTTTCAGTTTGGAGATTCAAATAAGTCATTTAGCCACATGCGTAAATTAATATAAAAATAAATTAAATCAAAATTATGATTCCTTACTTCATGATTATGCCGAATCCGATGCAGTATTTACATCGTGATCGCATAGACTGAAGGGTCCCTTCAAAGGTCGACAAGCGTGCCTTAGGGTCTTAAAGGCCTGTCGTGCTTTCCGGCACTGAGGGTTGAACAAAAGAACTATTCGGCGAAAGCGATAAACGCGCCCGCCATTCGGGGCGATGGACGTCCTCGGCATAGCTATGGAGTTAAGTTATAAGCTAATGAAAACAAACAATATGAATGGTTATATTATTATAAACAAAACACAACTACTGAATGTATCTTCATGAAAAGCTCACAGTTAGACTTTGATCTGGAATAGGATATATAGGATACATAATTATTATCCCAGGACATCTGGTGGACAAAGCCAAAATATAAAAAGGGTAAGCTAAGCCTAAATAAATTTTAAATCCTTTGAACTTTTACAGTACCTGATAACATGTTTATGTTTCACAGTTGTAGAAGCAAAAATATAAGTCTAGGAAGGATTAAAAGTAAAAAATGGTGGATTTTATTATTTTGGCGTTAATTTTACTTCGCCTTATTCTAGTACTATTTGAACGAAGTCATAATTTATATTTTCAATATATTATGTCTATTATAATAGCTTATACTCACAGTGTGGTACCTAATGCATTAAAAATCATAAATAGTTTAATAAATAAATTTAGAATGATAAATAATTAATACTTACCTAAAATGTTGCATGATCTGCATTTAATTTTAACTTCAACATGTAACACACCATCATTTAGTACAGCTTTCACTACTGTTGTACTTACAGGTCACGCAAGCGATATTAAGACTGACTTTGAATACAATAAGACTTGCGATAAAGATGTTGATGATACGCACCTACACTTACATTAATTTGTCATTCGAAAGGTTACGCCTGATCGATCTAAAAGCAATTCTACTTGTAACCATGCAGTTTATAGAAATAATTGTAACATTATATTATACCGGTAAATAATTGCAGTCATTAAGCCTGATAAGATAAGGTTATGTAGAACATTAAACTACAATAGTTTGTTATTAATTTTATTTCACTCAAGGCACGATTGCATTGTAGTCGGTACATAGACTATGCTAAACGGTTTAATCTGATACTACAAATAAAACATTTGAAAATATATTCAGAAAGTTACATACAAGCAATGTGTAATTTGCTTCATAGAAAAGGAATATTTAAATAAAAATAAATATAAAAATAAAAATAAAAGAAAAAATATTTGAGAGATAATGATTTGCTAGTATCTACAAAGTGGAATATACCTCCCATTTAAAATTATCGTTTTCACATCTTTCTAACCCAATCTGTGATACAAGGATTGCATCACGAATTCATGAATAATAGAATAGCTTGTAAATCGCTTGAGCCTTAAATTTGTACCATAATAAAAGCTCAACGCTATGCCCGGAGCACTTCACAATCTGAAACGTTTAGTGAAATGGATTTTTGAGATGACCAAAACTTTTATTTATTTTTATTTTTATTCACAGGGCCCTGGCTTATCTTAGGCAGTCTGTTTAATGAAAATATTTTCTAAGATTCTTTAAACTGACATAATATTTTTTTTCAATTCAGTTTAATCGTACCATACGCATAAAAATTAGTACGGCCATTTCACCTCGGAAAATATAAAATATAAGTAAATAAATAACGCTTTACATTTATAGCCTCACACTAGGTTTCCCTATGTCGTGAGTGTCATGGACAACATACAAAGTCAAGGACATTTACACCCAGGCCGATAACAGAAATTCAAATTCATCATTCAAATTTCTGCCTCGCTGGGAATCGAACCCATTACTCTTGGCGCGGCAATCCGGCACGGTAACCTTTGCGACACACGTGTCGTCAAAATATTGTCATTGTTACTGTATATACCTATTAAGTCAATGAATAAAATTACCACGAGTTTTTTCAAGTATCTCTACAGATATTAATCGAACATTCTTATAATCTTTGATAATTTAAAATTTGTCAGACAGGTTACAGACAGATGGATACTTGGACAGTACTTGTTAACTCGTTATGATATTAAATTCATGTACCTAGATTTCATTATCTCAAAACCTTTTCCACTCATTTCTCGAATCATTTACTAGAATGAATCACAGAGCTCGTTCCCTGCCGGATGGAATACGTGCTGTGACCGACAGATCCGTTTTGTCAGCTTCCAGTAAATGTATCGGTGCGAATTTATACGTTTTTTATAATGTTACTGGCAATCGGATCAAACGGCTTAAATTAAATGGAAAAAAGACGATTAATTTAAAGCTATTTCAATTACTTCACGTGATGGATGCTCTATGCAATAAGTAAAGATTTGTGTCAAAAATGGGCTTCTAAACGAAATACGTTACACTCAATAGACACTAAATATTGGTTATGGCTACGGAATACGGCTAATTAAAATTGCACTCACGACGAGCCATGTCGTGACCTAATACAATTGTAACAGTAAATAATAGAATGAGAAATACTTCATCCTGTAAAAATGGAAATATTGCGTGACAGTCAGTGAACTAATTCGTTCACTGGTGACAGTAATAATAATTGTGTACGTTGATATAATTTGTGTAAAAGTGTATGTGACTCATCATGTCATTTAACTTATCACTGTCTGTCTTTCTTTAGCTATCGCTGGATATAAGTATCAAAGTGTCCTCTAATCCACTTACTTCTCTCATATTCATACTTTGTCCATCTTGCCGAAGAACGTTCCATATAAAATAAGTCGTGCCTGATAAAGTCAATTTTATGGGCAATCATCCAGTTTTGTGTCCTGCTTTCCAATGAGCTCTTGTTAATACAATTATTGTGGATTTTCGATGATTCAAGTGGAAACTTATTTAGGCGCGTTGGGTATTTTCGAGATGGGATGAAACCATACAGTTCACGACATGTCAGATTTTAATCGACACCTACATATGGCGCCATATCTGAGAGAAGTACAGAAATTGAGTTACTTAATTTACAGCTATTATTAATATCAAGATTGTAGTTTACTGTATATTTTTGCGAGGCGTTGGCAGCCATTCACCAAAAATGTAATAAATGAAAAACACACTTCATTTAAAAGTATTTCCTGCACAATATTTTTTTCGTTTTAACAGTGGATTTGTTATTTTTTTTACGAAAATGCCTTGTATGTCGTTTGTAAGCTCGGGGTCCAAGATCTCCATTTTGAAGGTAGTTTTGCTTATCCTTACCTGAAAAGCTAAAATTATTTGCTTCCGGACGGGATTTTGTTGGATTCGCACCCGTACTGTTTGGATGATCGCTGGTGTCCAAACCGTACGAGGTTGGCCGTTTCTAGTAACGTCATCGAAGCTCGAAACTTCAGTAAATCATTTGATAGTACGATAAAAAAACTCATGAGTTATTTTTCAAATTTTCAGAGGTTTAAAAATTTCAGTAGGCGCGTAGCTGCAGTGATGCAGCGCAATAACCCGTCTTTGGATTCTTTTTTCGTCCACACCTTTTTAGTTAATGGTACAAAATCAATATTTGAGTGCAAAAGTTCCTTACTCATAATCAATCGAAACATTTCTCAATTTTATTTGTTGTTAAAATTATACAAGGCAGTAACAGTATTTATGGCAAGACTATAATGATTTTGCACTTCTTTAAGTCTTACTAGTAAACTCAATAAAATTATTCAAAATACAATTTACGACCGAACGCCTAAGGTTCCGTTTGTACAAACCGATACGAACTTGACCAACTTCATAATAGTAGGTATTAAATAAGGGTGCCGAGTTATCTTAATTAACAAGGGTGATTCAGAAAGAAAGGTTTTAATTACTTTGTGAAAAAGAGTTGAAAGGGTAAAAGTTGTAAAGGTAAAGAAGAATAATGATCTGATGGAGAATTGGGTAGGAAATTCAAATTATTTTGTTTGTTCATTATCTATGACTTCGCATAATTAGGGTAACAAGTTGGCGCTTATCCTAAACTTATACGGTATAAACTCCAAAAATAAATATAACACGAAGATTAAATCTTTACGCACGATGATACACAAATGAAAAACATTAACATATTCAAAACTTTCTCTCAATAACTTTAAATAGGACATTATTTAAACACGTAATTTGGATCGTCATTCCTCAAACATAAGTTTCAAAATTCATGGTTGTTGTTGTCGACAACATCGCGACCTTATGAGTGAATCGAATTCGTCACAGCAATTGTTTTTACGTTTCAAATCATTGTACTTTATTACCTAGAGCGTAAGGTTCAAATAGCTTGTTGTGTAACCGTGGAAGGTATTATGAGTGAATCGATTCTGTCACTATAATTGTTCGGAGATACGACGGTTCACATTCCACCCGAGGAATGTTTTGTGGACTGATTTATTGGGCGCTTAGCCCAGAAACGGGATTTCGAATGTCTGTTTGAAGAAAAGGATTAACAGGAATGTAACTTTAACAAACAATAAATTGAGTAATAAATGACATTCTCCAACAACAACAATAACTGGTTGATTAATTTCTTACACTGAAATGCACAAGAATAGATGAAGAATAAGAAAAACGAGGAGTGTCGTTTTAGGATTATTTTAACCCTAGGTCGGTCGCATGGGGTCTTTGAAAGCACGGGGTTTGGGAAAACTGCCATATTTTTTTAAATAGTTAAGGTAAAACTTGAAATTTATGGTAGCTTCCTAAAAGATACTTAAGTTAAAAATAGTGCAGTTACCACTCAGTTAGCACGTTGCGCTTGTGCATGATAGATGTTTGTTTTGTGCATGGGCTTCGAAAGACCCCACGTGACCGATCGTGTAAGCTTTTTCTTGTTTGATGGCAGACACTTATATTTGTTATATTTAGCTTAAAATGGATTCTTATAAAGAACAGCAGATAGTCCGATGGTTACAAGAAGAGTTAGAAAATTTAAAATTGAAAAAATCTTAAAGCATTGTCTTTTCAACTTTTTGATGATTATTTCAAATACAGAAGCACAATAAACATCCTCCCAAGAACACTTCGACAGCACATAAAGCGCTTTGTTTGTCCTGGCTTCAACCCATTAATGGCCCACTACTGGGCAAGAGTCTCTCCTCTTGAGGAGGCCTAGAGCATACTCCACCACGCTGCTCCAGTGCGGATTGGTGGAGAGGTTAGTGGCCAACCCGAGTGTCGGAAGTTTTCAAACCGCCCGAGGGCCTCCGACATGGCTTAACGACTGTTATCATATGATAACAACCGGGACCGACGGCTTTACGTGCCCTCCGAAGCACGGAAACGCTCAAGAATTTTTTGCCACTAGTGGTCACCCATCCAACTACCGACCACGCCCGCTGTTGCTTAACTTTGTCGATCACTTAGGATCGACGCAAGCCGCAGGGCTATGAGCGGTTGTTGGTCCTGATGTCCTGCAAAATCGATCGGAAAATCAGCCTCAGATGACGAGAAGGAGGTGTGGGTATTTCTCGCGACAAATTGACAGAAAATATTCTACAGTATGCTATTCATGTCGCGAAAACATATATTCAAGACACGCAGCTTCATTTTACTCAAGCTGTTCGGACGAGTGAAATGAGGCGTAAAAATTAACTTATATATATTAATATTTTTATGTTTTTTTTGTAATCTCGATAAAATAAGTCTTTGTTTTGATAGCTTGTGTTGATTTTAAAAAGAAAAGATAATATTTATTGTTTTAATATTAATTTAAAGTAAAGTTACCAAAAATGAGCCAAAAACGTCTTTCTTTAGTTTGATTAAGACTGCTGTAAACTAATTGTATGCGCCTATCTGCACCGCAAAGATATTGCTCCCGTAAATGTGCAGGCGCATGTAGTGCATTTGCTTACATTCATTTTTTAATTGTCACTCTCATCTATACCGCGACACGAACAACATTGTACCTGCAACTTTTTTGGAATAAACCGTTTGAGATCATCAAGTGTGATTTCCATTGGGCTCCCAAAGGCTCAAACATTGGCGACCGTGACAGGACATATCCAAAAATAAGTCCGAAAATAACATCGAAAATCATCGTCTGCAACTTCGTGACTCGTCATCACCGGCCGGCAAAAGGACGGATTTCGAGACTTTGCCAAGCAGTTCCAGTGCCCTACGTGCCAGCTGCTACCCTGAAACACGTTTGCAAGTACGAAGAAATAGCAGAAACAAGAAAATATCGGTGCGGAAGAAGAAATAAGCGGGACCTTGCCGTGATCACCGCCGAGCAGTGTCGCAGCTAAAGCATCACCTCGCAGCATATTTCACGAGTTAAGTGCCCTGTTTATCCATCCTTACTTCCTAAACGCCACTAAATTCATCCATTAACCATAAAATAATCCAATTCACTAGTGCAAATCAAGTTGCAATTTTTTTCGTGAGGTACCGACATAAAAGTGATTTCTAAAAAGTTTCGTGTATTTTTGCAATTTTCGACTAGATTTATATTAGTAAATTATTTAAACACGTAAATAACATAAAATTCAATTAGTAACAGTCGTTTCGCGCCAGTTTTTACGCGATATTTAGCAGTTTTCGGCCGACTAATTCCAGGTTGGCGGGAACTCGCCGGTTGACCTTCGACCTTCTGCTGCCCGAGTCGACTTTCCTGGTCTGCAGCCAGTGCCTGCGGCTCCTCGTGTACCGGGTATCACCGTGGATTGGCGTGAGACGGAATATTTCTTTATTTATGCACCTTCCTACAGTGTAGTATTGTTCTGTGATTTATATTATAAAAATTACATTTTAAGTTGTTAATTTACGAAACTAATATTATATTTACAATTTTAAAATGCCTTTAAACGATAATATGACAGATTCTAAATTAGCAAATAGTTCTACGATGAAAGATTTAATAACAAAACGTAGTTCCATTAAAGGACAAATTACTAAGTTTAAAAATTACATTAATGGTATCACAGAGAAGGCTACACTGTCAACTATTGAGTTTGCCGAGTTAACCCTAAAACTTAACCGGTTTGAGACTTTATCTACAAAATTTGATGACTTGCAAACTCAGATCGAGCTCTTAAATTCTGATAATCTAGACTCGGAAATTGATGAACGAGAACGCATTGAGCAGGACATAATCTTATGTACCGCGATAGCTAAGGGTCTTGTTGACGATCAAAATGAATTAAAAACTATTGAACAAGATAAAAGAAGGCGTGAATCTATTCATCCAGATGCTCAATGTGCACTCGATCACAATGATATCGGCATAAGATTGCCGCAGATAGAAATTGCAAAATTTGACGGTTCATTTTTCCGCTGGCTTGAGTTCCACGACACCTTTTCAAATTTAATACATAAGAACATTCGCATTCCGCATATTCAAAAGTTCCATTATTTATTATCTTACCTTGAGGGCGAGGCAAAGCGCATAGTTTTGAACATAGAGGTTTCTTCTGCTAACTATTTAAATGCGTGGGAATTACTTTGTAATCGCTACAATAATAAAAGATTGCTTATTAATCACCATCTAAAATCTCTTTTTAATATTCAACATATAACTCGTGAATCCGAAAATTCATTGAGATATTTTGTCGATCACGTAACTAAGAACTTACGCGCACTTTCAAATCTCGGTCTCCCTACAGATCATTGGGATCCTTTGATTATTTTTATGTTAACATCTAAGCTCGACAATAATACCTTGATGAAATGGGAGGAACAGCATAGCATGTATGATGATTTGCCTACATTAGAACAATTTAAATCATTTTTGCTTGACCGAGCCCATGTTTTGGAATCAATTCAATCAATCCATCGTAAGTCTATGGTTGACATAGATGGCGCTAGTAGTCACAAAAATACATTTAGAAAATCGTTTGCCTCAGTCAGTCGGGAATATAGTTCTGTACTTCTCTGTATTATTTGCAACAAAAATCATAAGATTTATGACTGTCCTACATTCAAATCGAAATCCATAAATGATAAATTACTCGAAGTTAAAAAATATAAATTATGTGCCAATTGTTTGCGACAGGGTCATCCTGTTAGTGACTGTCGTATGGGGCCCTGCCGGCTGTGCAAAAAACGCCACAACACATTGCTACATTCTAACAACGCCATTCAGCAGGTGGCCACAGCAGCGACAGAGGCGCCAGTTGACTGCAGTGATACTGTCGAGGCCCATCCTGGTACCATAGTTAATTTATCTAAAGAAGTTAATAGCCAGGTGTTATTGTCTACTGCCTTAATAAATGTTATGAATCCAGAAAATAAGCAAGTAGTTCAAGTGAGGGCTCTTTTGGATTCAGGTTCTATGTCGTCATTTATTACTAAAGACCTACAAAAAAGGCTATCATTACATAGCCTACCTATTTCTTTAAACGTGATCGGTATTGGTGACTGTCATGCCAACACAGTCAACGAAAGATGTGTCGTGCAGTTACAATCCCGTGACACTATAAACAATTTCAAAATTAATCTATCTTGTTTAGTTTTGGATACTCTTACAGGAAAATTACCAAAGTTTCCCATAGATGTATCAAAATTAAATATTCCTTCAAATACACAGTTAGCTGATCCGCATTTCGACCAGCCAGCCCCCATTGATGTGTTGATCGGGGCCGACATTTTTTGGGACGTCTTAGGTGATAGTCACATATCCCTAGGTAAGTGTAAACCTAAATTGCACAGCTCCCAATTCGGTTGGTTAATAGGTGGTCACATAAACATGCAAAATTCAGGTACTAATATCAGTGCTAATCATGCATTACTATTTGAGCAGGATTCGTCTAAAGAATCCCAAGTAGATAATTTTCTAAACTCTGGGGGCTTGAAGAGCTTCCCAAAAAACATATACTAAGCGAAACTGAAATTAAATCCACAGCTACTTACTAAATTCACGGCATCTATATTTAAGTCTATAATTTTTGATCGCTTTTCTAAATTAAATTTAATCAAAAGAACATTTGCTTACATAAGACGTTTTATATATAATTTAAAAATACCAAAAATAAAATCTTAAATTATTTATCTTAAATATTTTAACTACAGGCTAAATATTATAATTCATTTAATGATCTTTGTCGTATGGCTCAACAACAATGTTATTCTAAAGAATATAAAATTTTACATAACAAACAAAGTTTAGGTTCTAAATGCAACATTTTATCCTTGTCTCCTTACATGGATGAGAATGATTTAATTCAGGTTGGCAGTCGAACCAATTTATAATTAGATTTATTTATTATGAAAAGCGATATCCTATACTTCTTGATTTTTCTCACCATGTAACTAAATTAATTTTTAAACGCGAGTATAACTATTCGAAATTTGCATGCCGGCCCTCAATTGATGTTGGCTGCCGTACGAGAGACTTTGTGGCGAGTCAACGGTAGACGTCTTGCTCGTCGTATTGCATATCACTGTGTGCTTTGTCGACACGTTCAAGGTAAGACGTTATGTCCTAAAATGCGTTCCTAAAGTCCTACATTGCGTAGATTCATTGCTCGCCGCGGCAAGCCAGCGGAGATATTTTCCGACAATGGACGCAACTTTGTAGCCGCTGCAAAAGTACCTACTTAGTCTTTTATAAAAAACAACACTGAGTCCCTATCTGAGTTTGCTATTCAGGAAGGCTTTAGATTCTACTTTATGCCGTCTTACGCCAGCCATTCGGTGATATTTGGGAGCGCGGAGTCCGTTCGGCAAAATTTGATATAAAACGCGTAATGATTAATTTTCACCTCACGTTCAAAAAATTATTAACTTTATTTGCACAAGTTGAATCAATCCTAAATAGTCGTCCTTTATGTCCGCTATCCTCATCTCCAGATGACTACCAATACCTATCCCCAGGGCACTCCTTAATCGGAAGACCACTAAATTTGTTGCCTGCACCTGATCTTGAGGACAAGAAAGAAGAAGCAGCCTGTGTCGTTATGCTCGTCTACAAAAATTATGACAACACTTTTGGCAAAGATGACAAAATCTGGGAACTACAGCAGCGGAATAAATGGAAGCAGAACACCAGCAGCCTGAAAGTCGGTGACTTGGTCCTGCTTTCTGAAGACTTAGTTCCTCCGCTATGTCGGCGTGGCGGGCGAGTCACCAAAATGTTTCCCGGACCAGACAATATGGCTAAAGTTGCTGATGTGACCACTAACAAAGGGATGAACCGTCGTCCGCTAGTTCGACTATGTCCTCTTGAAGATGCAAGATGTTGAAGAACAGACGGCAGTTCTTCAACGGCGGGGAGTTATGTATGCGCCTATCTGCACCGCAAAGATATTGCTCCCGTAAATGTGCAGGCGCATGTAGTGCATTTGCTTACATTCATTTTTTAATTGTCACTCTCATCTATACCGCGACACGAACAACATTGTACCTGCAACTTTTTTGGAATAAACCGTTTGAGATCATCAAGTGTGATTTCCATTGGGCTCCCAAAGGCTCAAACACTAATAAATATTAAAAGGATTATTATGCTTTTATTTAAAAGTACACCTTATTATCTTGTTAATATATAAATAAAAAATGAGAATATCTGAAGCAATTATATAAAAAAAACATTAAAATAAAAGGGCTTTAAAAGACCCCATGTGACCGACAAAGTTATAAAAATGAGCGCGACCGACCTAGGGTTAAAACTGAATGCGAATATGATGGTAACTGTTTTATTTCAGAGTAAAGAGCTAAGCGGTGGGTCGTGCACCCGTGCCCCAGATACACTGCCAGGCCTCGCACACCACTACCCTCATTGTTTGGATAGGTATACCATGATCATATACTTAAATATCTTAGCCTTAAATTAGAATGGTCTTAGATCTATCCAATTTGTCACTTAATTATACTATATTCATACTTAAACTATTTCAGACTCCTTTTAAAATGAAAAAGAGATTAAGACAATAATCCAACATCAGCATTGTAGCGTTCTAGGTTAGCAGTCTTTGATCGTGTTCAAATAGAACAGGAAATCTTAACCTAGTTAATGAATTTCTTATGCTATTGGTACACATTGCATAATAACTTTATCACTATTATTACCACTTACCTTTAAAAGGCTACAACTTGCAGGTCTCCGACGCAATGCGATATAATGGGTGGCTCGAAGCTGGACGCTTGCGAGGCGAGCGAGCCCAGCGAAGCAAGCGAGGCGAGCCCCAGTTCCTCGGAAGAGTGGAATTCCCCCACAGAGCTGAGCTGCTACCGGCGGCTAGGGGAAAGGCTGGAGAGGATGGAGAGACCCCCACTTATGAAACGGCTGGCTTTGGGGTTCAGTGGTGCGTTACTCCAGCCTTCAGACGACGATGCTACACCATTAGTCACGGATACACCCACCACGTAAGTTGATATTTACATTGACAGACCCTAAAGATTAACGCAGATATGGCGAATCGGGCTCTCATACTCATATTATGATTTCATAAAACGAATTCTAAATGAGGTGCGTGCGGCGCGCACGGTGTTGACATAATATGTGCGATCACCATAAGAATCAGAACCCTCATTTACCCTTGGAGCATCCTAAAAAAACAGTTCTTTTTTTCAAAATCTTATTTGTCGACTTTGTGTCATAAGTTAGCATAAGTCCTATTCGCGGTAAGGAATTGAACTATTATGATGATATAATTTTAAATGTAATCAACCGCAAATTGGGCTAAACGTAAAATAGACCAAACTCGATTAGATTAATCGCGAAAACATTGAATTCAACAACACGATTGACCAATCGTCTTAACCATCTGGACCTAATGCTCTTCATGAATTTTCTGTAATTTTCAGGCCTACAAACGTTCCTCTATGCTTAAATGGCGGATACATCAACGAGGCATCCGAAGCTGAAGCGCGTACGAGGGAGAGCAACAGAGAACACCAACTTTCTCGAATGGACACTTTGCCCTGCGATCTCGACATGGAGTTTCGAAAATGTAATAACATTAGTAATGGGTATGTATTGTGTTTAGAATTTCTTAATTAGTGATGATTTTATAAGTTTTTACTTTACGTTTATCATGGCTTAGTCCATCGTAGAGCAGGGTCTATCACGAGGATGTGGATATTGTCTTGGCCTCAAGGATGGATGGAGCACATTAATTCCCAAAAACTAGGGGTTTTTAGGTTTATTACTTACTAGCTCACTGCCTGTGGTATTGCCCACGTTTTTTTCACGGTAATAAGTACACTATATGTCTTGATTACATTGGCTGTATGTTAAAATTCATGAAAATCCGGTCAATTGCGTGAAACAGGAACAAATAACCATATATCTTCCCATATATATATATATATATATATATATATCTTCTCTTTATTCAGTTCCAGCTCCAGACCATCAGGGGGCAGTGGAGCAGCGTCCTCCTCATCAGGCGGTTCTTCTTGCGGTGCCTCGCGCAACTCCGGCAATAACAACGCTCGACCCGAGCCAGAACTCAAGAATGCGCCGTGGTTCCAACAGGGAATCCCTAGAGAGGTTCGTTTCGTTTATAACACAATCGTTTCTTTAATACCAAAAATTTGCTTGTTTGCTTGCCAGTGCTTGTCACACTTTATGTTAGACAGTGGTACTCAGAGATATTTCTAAAACATATAGAAAAAAATTTAAGTCTTATTCCAGTTAAGCAGTGATAGCCTAGTGGTTAGAACGTCGGTCTTCCGAACGCAGGAGCCTGAGTTCAAATCCTGGCACGCACTTCTAATTTTTAAATATTATGTGCGTATTATAAGTTAATTATCACTTGCTTTGGTGAAGAAAACATCGTGAGGAAACCTGCACACCATCGAGTTCTCCATAAATTTCTCGAAGGTGCGTGACTATATGGCCTGTACCCCTCACATTGTGAGAGGAGACCCCGAGCCCAGCAGTGGGACAATTATAGGTTGCTGCTTTTATTTCAGTTTATTTGTATTTAGGCAAGAACTGAGACCAAAGAAGAACACGACATAGACGTTGAGATGTTAGAAGTAACAAATATTTTGAAGATACTAATAAGATGATCGTTATAGTCCCAATTCTCAATTTCCCTATTGATATCCGTGGGGACCGGAAGATAAACAATAAAGGGTCCTTGTCCAATCAATTTTCTAGGACCGGACGCACTAAATTATTGACAATTTCGTGAATTGATGATTCCACTTTCAGCTAAGCTATCGGTGGAAGAAAATAGAAGTTCAGTGTGGTCGCTTATTTGTGTGATATAGTTATCGGTGGAAGAGATTTTTAGTCATATAATCTTGACTATTTGTAGGTGTTTAATCTTGTAGGTAGGTGTATAATCTTGACTATTTGTAGGTGTTTTAATAAAATATACATTTCTCATCTATCGAATTAGATACTTTCATCACCAAGTTTCAATTACCAAAACCTGAGGTCCCCCCTACCTATCAAATTATTGCCCTACGTAATTTTCTGCTATTTAGGTTGTCTAGAAGAAATATCTGATTAGCAATGACGGCCGATTGTTTTCTTATTTTTATATATTTTTATTCTGTTGAAATTGGTGAACAATAAAGAATATTTGTATTTGTACCAAGCAAGGTTTAGTAAGGTGGAAGAGAATGCCCGTTTAAATGCCCCAATGTAAAAAGAGGGGCATTTGTCTTACGTATCTGTGTGTCTGTCTGTGATATCGTAACTCCTTAACGAATGGACCAATTATAATGCGGTTTTTTAAAGCTGACGTGATCGAGATGATTTTTATCTATGTTTAGGGTAAATTAAACTGGATTTTTTCAATTTTAAAATATATATTTTTTGTTCACTACTTTTTTTTAACTTAAACATACTTTGGAATTTCCAGATAGCATTAGAAGTGCTAGGGGCGCAGGCTCCAGGTGCGTTTCTGGTCCGTGGTAGTACCACCCAAGCGGGCTGTCTGGCGCTGTCCCTGCGTGTGCCGCGAGACTTCGCCCCTCTCGGCATCGCGCACTATCTTATTTTGCGCACCCCTAAAGGATACAAGATTAAGGTAAACTTTATGACAGAACATAAAATTATGTAACTTTACTGAACTTGGTTTACTACCAAGTTAATAATCAAAAACCTGTTTGGCTTAACCCACTTAAGCAAGGTATTTATTTATTATAATAAAAATGAATATTAAAACTAATTAATTAACGAAAACTGAAATAAGATTATCTTTATTGTTTTTACGAAACAAAATAATTAAAATTATAATAATTGACTCACACTATCTTATCTGCGGTTATACGTACTTACCGCATATTTTGCAGGTAGGTACTCATCAAAAATAGCTGTGAAACGAGGGGTTTCGCGCTCGATGGCACTTGGGCAAATATTTTTGTAACAAAATTTGATATGCCACCAAAAAGAATCCTAGTGCGAAAATGAGTATTTTGTGCTAATTAATATTAAAATTTCTTATTTCCAGGGATTCACGAAGGAGTTCGGCTCGCTCTCCGCTCTAGTAACGCACCACAGCGTGATGCCGGAGCTCCTCCCCGTCCCGCTCCGCTTGCCCCGCGCCCCCCTCCGCGCCCGCACCGAGCTCGAGCCGCTCGACCGCATCGCACCGCCACCGCATCCATCACATCCACCGCATTCGCATAACGGATACCGCCCGCAGTTAGATGTGTAGGTGTTGAGATGTGAAGGACCGCGTTGCTCCCGTCACGTCCGCTACGCAATGACAGATGTAGGGTTATAAATGTGATGTTGAATATTGTGTCTACCGAAACTACAGTTGTAATGGATGCAATGTATGATCGTATTGTTACCGCGCGCATCCGCGGTTTCCTCGTGGACCAACTACGTACGCATAAGTAGTACAATAGTATGGCACAACGAAGTGTTCTCATTGGCACAACTATGTACAACTACGCACAACTAAGCATAGCTATTTTCTATAATCCATTCCTTAAATACAACTATAGTGAAACTGGAAAGCTATGTATTATTAAAATTGCTATTAAAATTGAAAGGATAAACACCGGTGATTAAACAAAAAGCCACAAAAAAAATATTGGGCCAATGGGAACACTTAGTTGTGCCCATAGATTATTATCTGTGGTTGTGCCATATCATTAGTTGTGCGTACGTAGTTGGTCCACGAGGAAACCTCCATCGCATCGTATTAACCACATCTGTAATCAGATGTGATTTCATCTTCAGATTTAATAACAAAATCTTACATGGAACACATCGATTACCTCTTCTATGCTCGTAATAGCAAAACAACTGAATAATTTTAATTTATTATGATACGTTATTTTTAAATATTGCATCGATCTCGTTTACTGCATTATTCTCAGTTACTGCATGATAAAGCGATCGCGTGTATCATATTAACAAAAATGTAGTAAATTATTAAGATTATTATGATGTGATTATATTGGATGGAATAATGTCACTCACATATTTGTAATTCCTCAGTAAGATAAAATGAACTTTACAAATCAAGTAACCAAATCAAGTAAGCAATGCTGCAGCAGAGAAATTAAATTATGGTTGCATCATACCTATTATGACGATAATAAGAATATTATTGACACGAAAGTAACTACACCATAGAGAAATAAAAATAAAAAAGTATTTATCAAACAAAATTATATTGTTTTGTGTACTCTTCAGATACTAACGCCCTTACCAAGAGTCACTAATGGTTACTTAGTCCTTATTACAGAATTTGTGATTCTTTACTAAGAAGCGATTAAAATAACCGTTATTGACTCTGAGATAAGTAAGTGTCAAAAATAAACGAAACAAAATAGACCAATTACTGCTTAAAAATGAAATCGAAGGTGGGAGAGATAAAGACAAAAAGTAATAAATAACGATTTCGATGATACTACAGAGTCGTCGTGATCCCGTTAAGAACTTTGTTAGGAGGATTAATGATTCTAAAAATTACTTACATAGTGGAATGGCATGATTGTTTATGTTTTTGTCATAATACGTAGAACAGCTGCGTATAAAATAAGGAACGCAAACAAAGGAACAACTATCATTATTGCTACAGCACACATTACAGCAGAATTGAAATATGTCAACAAAAACTACGATATTGCTTTATATCTAGGACGGAAGGACTTGACGATTACGACGCTATTAAATCTGTACAAATGTAACCAGTTACATTTTTGTACAAAATAGTATCAAACTCACGACAGTGATACGATATCCTAACGACAAAATGTCGGCAAGCAGTCGTTAAGTGTAAATTGTACTGCGACTTATTGACGCTACGTTGTCGCATCCACAAAACATTTTCATAGAAATGTTCGCCTGCCAACGTAGTAAGATATTTGTTATATTTTGTCGTTGTTTTGTCTTGTCACTGCAGCAAATGTGAATTAATTAATTGACTTGCGTCTTGAAAAGACGATGTCATTGTAAAATTGGTTGAAAAATATTAGTCACAAACTGCTTATGATGTATTGAAAATTTTATCGAAAATATCAAACTTATATCAAAAGGATAGTCAATGTTAAGTCATTAAAATTATTGTACGTTATCTAGTTAGCAAACCGCTAAAATTTTTATAATGAAATATTGTGATAAATATTTACATTTAGGGCCTGTATAAATATGTTGTAAAATAAAGTGTATATGGATGTATAATAATTATAGATGTGTCATACTTTTATTTATAGTTCCATTAACGAAATATTAATTGTCACGAGAACCTTAAGAGTTCAAATATTTTTTCAAAGTTGAATTAGTTTAAATGCATTTAAGATGATTTTAGAAAGCCAGTGTTTTAGAAGCTTTAAAAATTGACAACTGCATAATTGCTGTACCTAATTTTTGAACTTGTAATATTTGAACTTTCAGTATGTTTTCTCTGTGTAGGTACAATTGCATAGTTCTCGTGACAGACTGTAGAAAAGATGTATGTTAGGAGTTTTTATTTGCGTTGATTTTGCTTACTAGGTTTCTAGTCTAAAAAGTTGTATAGTCACTGATTAGTGATTTCTATTACGATGGTGATAACATGTGTTTTCTACTTAATTTTACATTATTTTTTGTACAAAACTAATAATTTACAGCATTTTAGAAAGAACAACCATCAAAATAAATAAGTTTAATATTTATAAAAACAGGGAGGTATATTCTGTTATCACTATAAATAACCACCAATAAATTTAGGGAAACATTATACTAAACATGTCGTAAGCAATCATAATGCAATGTATTATTTTTATTGGCCAACAGATGGCGTTTATCTGACATTGCATGCTGTTATTATTAGTAAAGAATTGTTTATTAGTAAATACACGTTATTATACATATTATTATATGAATTAAAAAATACTGTGTAAATGGTATAATTATTATGATATTGTAACAAGTTGCCTTTTAGGATGTACCTACAATGGCTTAGCGATAACGACAGGTTGGCTATAATTATGGTAATTTATTAATTTAGAAATATATAATTGAAAATACTTAAATTCATTCTGATACCCTTAAATTATTACCTGTATGTCTTCCCTACTAACTTACACAAACTCGAATCTCTTATCAAGCTCGAAGGACCATATTTTTTTGTCATTTGTGAAACAAAGAATTTATAAATAAATATATAAGAATGGTCTCGTACATATTACCGCCTATACTTTATTGTATTTTATTCAGAACTATAAAAATCAACAACAACCTTTAATCTCGAATTAATTTTCAAAAGTTCTTATCCCGCCGATTTCACCAAAACTGTTTTCTAATTAACTTAAGGCTTCGCATGGTCACCTGTCGTGATATCGCATAATTATCATCGATCACTGCCTTAGAACACAATATGTTGTATAATTATAACGTTACTTATATCATTGGGATGGCTTTGAATTACAAAAATACGTATATTTTTTTCATAAAAATGTATGCATTAATTTAAAACAACCCCAGGTAAGCCTTTCGTTTAGGGTTCTAAACCTACCTCTGGTTTATACAATCATGTGCATGTTACAAATTAATTATCTTCTTTCTTCATGTACGAAAATAATCTGAGCAAACCTAAGATTTTGATTCTGCTCTCCATAATATTCTGAAAGATGTGTCAAAACTGCTAATTCCTACTTGACCAGAAGACGAAACTCTTCGCATTGATAATCAAAATTTTCCATATATTGTAAATCATTGTTGTGAGTCGGGGTTATAAACACATATATAGTGATGCCAATAATCATGTAACATTCGTTTATAAATGCGAACGTAGTGGTCGGAATTAGACCAAAATGATTTTTGAAAATTTGAAGACACCAAATTATGAAATTTGCATTTTTCGAACATTTTTTTCTTCATTTGATTATTATTTATTATAATATTTTTTGTTTATTATTTAATTGAGTCTATATTTTTTCTTTGTAACATACAATTGAATACTATTTTTAAATGAAAACACTAAAGTTTTACTAGCAACCAAAAGCAAAGACTTTCGGTTGATAAAATCTCAGTGAAAAAGGTTACTATAACTATTTTCGTACCATTTATTTGTAACATAATATAGATATGTTATTCTTTGCCATCTCCATGATACACATTCGTAGTATTAGTCTGTTGATGTTTATCAATATTTACTTGTAACACACAGTGGGTACGTAAAAGTTAGTTCTTTAGAAGTCTTGGCTGGATTTGTATGTGATAAATGCGTTTATCTGGTTTTAGTGACCACTTTTAAGTAAATAGTAAGCTCTTGATGTGCCTCCTGCATATTGCCTGTAATTCTTAGAGCATCTATCAATAAATAAGTCATATAATATGTCGATTCCTATCACGGCTGATAGGGAACCGTGGAAGAGGAAAATATATTGCGCCGACTCCAAATAAAATTGGGAAATGGGCAGAATGATGATGATAATTTATCGATCAATGGTTTGTCACATATCAATATTTTTGGTAATTTTATATTTTATTTGACAGTTATTCTATTTCTGTTTCTCTCATTTTGTAAAAATTTTTGGACACTTATGCTAATTGGACAATAAAAAACAAATTCAAATAAAATTGTCCGTAATAATTATAAAACGCTCATTATTTATAGTACTTAATCCTTGTCCTGTCACTGCATAATATCTTCGTAAATGCGTTATATTGAAATCTCTTATGGATTTATTTACAGATCTTTTACATTTGGATTTATTTATAGATGCTCCAAGGTAATAATAACAATACAGCCTCTTAGTATTTACTTACAGTGGCGTCATGTTAGCTTATTATTTATAGCATTGTTCATTAATAGATTGCCAATCACATGCAATAAAATTAAATAGGGTTGTAAAATATGGTTTTGGTTAACTCATTGCAGGTATGGAAACATGAAAATATATTTTATATATTCTTAACTCACGCAAAATCTGAAACGTGGGTTAGAAAATTATAATTATAATGATTCCATGTTTATTTTCATCACTGTATTATTTTACGTAATAGTTAATTTGTTTTACATCATCATACAATTAAGATACTGTCACTAAATTGTATTCCGATATTTGTATTCGCAAGCATTATTAATTTATTGACTTATAAATAAACGCAGACATTAATTAATCATTGTTTCTTGATAATCATCCAAATACTATATTTGAAATATATACCCTTGCATTGATCCTGTAAATAATTTAAGAAACAGCTAGCGGTAACTACATGTAACCAACTGCTGCCGTATAACACATCACTTTATCATCAGCTGCCTTTTTATCTAGAAGATGTTAGGCTAGCTATAATTTGATATTTTTGCTGAGGAGGAAATTTATATTATTTTATACGTTACACACAGCTACCACTATTTAAGCCACCCACGAGGCCGCAGCAGCTGACGTTGATACAACGGAAAATCTATTTCTTGACCATAGTATATATGCAGAATTTTAATAAAATAATACAGTTTTTTTCAGCTCTAATCCTTTAATATTTTATAACTAACAAACTAACAAAAAATATGAAGGAAAATTTGAACGTTAGTTTTAGTCATCTGCGGGTTCTTATCAATACAAGCGAAGGTCGTCCAAAAATGCTACTAGTTTCGGGTTGCCACCCAGCCGGTCGATCTGAAACGAGAGTTTTACAGCTTTGTTCATAAATGCTTCATAAACCTATTTTAGCTTTAATATTGCACTGTTATAATATGTTTTACGAGTGAAAGAAAACACTTCATTAACCTTCTATAACTTAGTTTGCTTTAACGAATAAGGGGATAAAAGTTTTATAATTATAATTATGTTTAATAGTTTTATAATTATAAGCCTTTTTATAGAAATAGCAGGTAACTAAGCTGATGATAAACCTGATTGTAAGTGGTTATCGTTGCTTTATTATTACCTCCTTGCGTAAATCAGAGTCAATATTCTTCAACACCTCTCTGGCGTATTCATCACTGCCGTGCTTCTTTATCAGGTAAAGGGCTCGATTCACCAGATTCAGGTCACTAGTTCGTTGTTTTAAAATATCTGGTATATTAACTGTGTTAAGGACATTAAAAATTAATACATTTATTAGTGTTCCTTCGACGCAGCTGTTCCTTAGTTCGTTGCCATGAAATGTGCAGGTCAAAGCTTGCAAGCTGATTTAGAACTAGTTGCTTGAAATTTTACATATTGCTTTGATACCAAGAGAATGTTTTATTATGATAATGGTGACCTGATATTACACTCTGGGTTGTCTCCAGACGAGGGAAGTCCTTGACGTACCTACATCACAACAGATACGAAATTTTATCATGACACTGATAATAATTACTTTAATAATATTATCTAATACTGAGCTATTATCAACTTTTCAAAGGATACCCTTCAGCTCAGGGGCGACATCTGGGAACTGCGACGCGTGAATGATGGGCAGAGTCATCTTGCTCTCCGTGATGTCATTGGCGGGAGCGTAGTTCTCCTGTATTATAAATTATGCAGCTATTAGGTACTTCATATATATTCCGTATCGATGGACGACATAATAATTAATTCACGCCATTGTAAGATTCAGGATGATTGACGAGATGAAAAACCATGTTTATTATTTACTATCGTAGTTCACTACTATTAAGTAGGTCCACTTAACAAACAATCTATCGCAAATTCCCGAAACAATTCTTTTTGTCGAGAATTACACTACTTATAGCCTATAGTCTTTTAAAGAACAAAAAAACTCTTCAGATTAATTATTTTTATGAATCATGAGTTAATATAATGTATGAAAAACACAAAATTAACTGTAATTTTTCCAGCTTGATCAAGAATTTATGTTTCTTGATCAGAATCAGAATTTACTTGTTTTCGAATTTAGTACTATGTTTTTAGTTTATTATTTTTAACCCCATTCTACATAATAGGTACCCTTATGACTATTATTGATTGTTCGATGTCTGTACATGAAAGATATTTTAGAAAAACACTTACTCGTTTTGTCTTCACTGATAAAGTCTGTAATTTCTGTAACAATAAGGTGACTTCGTTATTTTACAGCTCTATAAAAAATTTATAATGAAGCTTCAGCACGTTATCATAATTATAGCTCCAACACGTTTGATATTACTGTAATAACTTCAACACGATGTTCATTTTTTACGAACAACTTTAGCTAATATGAATAATACAGAATTAAAGATAAGTCCAAGATATAGAGCTAAGTGGCATAACAGTTATACGCATAGACAGCATGCACATTGCACAATGGAAGCGAGTAAGTAGTGTAATATATACGAGTAGCTCCAATACGTTATTTATAGCTGCAACTCTCATAAAAGGCCCCTTTGAGGCACGTTTCTCTCGGATAAGATCGTATCCTTCGTCGCGCATTGAATATGCAGGGTTTATTGATTGGTTTAGGATAATGAATAACATGCCATCGTGTATCGTGTAGTTGATATGGCACACCGACAGACCATGTCCAGAATAAAATTATGTAGATTTTATCCCTGTTATAGGTACGTTCCCGTGGGATGATTCGGATGTTTTTATGTTTGTGGAACCACTCTTCTGCGGGCGAAGCCGCGCGCGGAAATCTAGTTACGAAATACTTTTTAGCTTGAATCGATAGATGGCGTTGTATTTAAATTATTTATTTACTTCACGTAATATTTTATATTACGGAACCATGTAGATTCATTAATTCCAGTTGGGAATGGGATAAGCGATCGGAGCGATATAAAGAGTTCTACGTAATTCTTGGCGATAGTTAAAGTATGTGGAAGTATTGTACAACATTCTTAGTGGAATAAAGAGTCTATCGGTAAGATCAGTGGTATTCATTCGAACCTACCGGCCCTACCGACCTGCTGATATAACAATACTGGTGTAACAATACCTAATTTTCAGAATAATCGTCAGGAAAAATAGTTGTGCTTTCTGTGCAACTAGCAAGGGGCAGACGATGACTGGCTGTACAAATATTTCGACATAAAGACACAACTGACTAATTTAAGTACTTACATCTGGCAGGAACAAATTAAAATAATCGTCCACTAAAGCATAGTACGCTCCTACGTCAGTTGCAAGGTCACTGTAGTCTGTGTTGTTGGTGCTGAATAACTGCATCAGTTGGACTGGCAGAGCGAACCACGACCCACTCTCTGTGAAAGTAGGAAAACTTTATTTTTAAATAACCAACCATCAGCATTTACATCCATCATGCAGAGCTCCACCTCTGAACTTAGACCTACCCCAATTTGCGCCACTCTGAACGGCTCTGAGACTTCTGATACCCACGGTTTCCATCAAGTAATCAGTACACGTTGTCGCGAAGGGTCCTATACTTCTTTTTTAAAAACGTGGATACTATTTGAGGAGCTTCATTCCAACGAGTCCTTTGAACTGTGGCCACTCCATTGCTTCTTCCAGCCGGCTTAAGTTCTGAGCTATATCGGTTGCCCTCATTTGTTAATGATATAATCATTTCTGATGCGATGATATACCTACAGAAATACTGAACATAACTCCATCGATAGCTGCGCGACCACGAGCTCGAGCATGAATCGTAACATCTCGGAAAGCGTCTCAAATATCTTCATTCTCAGGCACTGAGGTAATTTGGACAACTAGATATGACGCAATATGTTTGCTAACGTCATCCACTTATAACCTTATACTAATATCTAACTTATGGAAATTCATACAAAATCAGTATAGTGTTTATGCTAATTGTGCCAAATAATGTTTTAATGAAAAAAACATTGCTTGTTAACCTTGTTGAGACTTACGTACTTTTTGTGACCATTTCAAATAGTGCTTCTTCAGTGGGAAATATATGGTTTTCTCTCCAATGTATATCGATCCCTGAACCATAAAAAAATACTTCATGTACGTTCCAAAATATTTCAACAGCCTGAAATCCATAAATTATTGGCTTTAAACTCCAAATTCTGGTTGTTGAATGAACAACCGGCGAAAATGATCATAAAGTCTATTCAGATCATGATCTGAACTTCGAATTCAAATCAAGTTACTTGGCCATTACCAGTCCTCCTGGATATACGCTTATAGACCAGGGTCGATTATTTTTGAAACCAAAAAAAAATTGTTGGATGAAACCCATTGGAAAAGGAAGAGAATATAACAAAAATGAAAGGAAAACGGGCGATCTGAGGTCGGGAAGTAAGGGGTGATTTCTTAGGGTAAAACACGGTTTATACCGATTTCCGGAAATGATTTCCAGCGAAGTCAAGGATTTTGAGATAAATAATACATATAAAATGGGTTCACAGTTATGGCACTCTAGGCGCCAATTATAGCCACTTACAAGTACAAGGAAACTATCTATCTGAATATTATCTTCTATCTATACTAAAATGAAACTCAAAGAGCATATTCTCTGAACATTGAATATTTTTTTAAATTTTCGATTAGGCGGCACTTCAGTAACGTGTTAGAGCACAAAAATTATTGTATGTCTGTCTGTCTGTTTGTCTGTACTGGCATCACATGAAAACCTTTGAACAGGTTTCAATGAAAATTGGTTAAAGTTGTTTTAATAGCCCATATTTTAGGATAAACTTTTTATCCCGGAAAATTAAAAGGTTTCGCTGGGAAACAAGATGAAAGTTTGTATGGATAAAATTTTTATAACATAAACCGATTTGCTTGTAACAAATATTCCTTGCTTAAAATGATTGAATATATATTTTCCAGTTTTTCAAAATTTTTGCAAGAAAAAAAAAAGTTAATATTGCTTATTTTTCAAAACCCACTCCTGGATTGTCACAATTTTACGATTGGTGCGAAATTGAACGACCAAGTATCGCTGACACTGATTTCAGACTAACCACCACCGCGCAGGCGCCGATTCCTGACTTCGGATTAATTTCATCTCACGCGATACTTTCTTTAAAAAGGGTCGCGGTGAGCGGGATGCTTGGAACAACTAGCAGAAAAGCACATGTGATGCTCATCTAGTTAGCAAGCCCAAGCCCCGTTAAGGGCCGACATTGAACGGAGTGGCGAGGGAGAACAATGGCGGGCAAACGTATACTCGTATATCCTTACTCACATTATACCCATCGCCATAACGGTCCCCGTTACATACATTATTATGTTACAGCTTACAGCACGTAAAAGGTGCTATACCTAACGCTATGCAGAAAAGCATGACCTAAGTGCGGCCGTTAAGGGCACAGTATGCTATAAAAAAATTTAATGGGTCATAATGGTATGATCAGAAATAGATGGAGGAGCTCGATATTTAACGCACACACTTTGCCTGGAGCAGATTGTCTATCTGATCATGAATTGTTAATATGTAGCCTAAAACTTAAATTGCGCAACTGCACTGCCAAGAAGATATTAAGACGTATTGAAATCGTAGACAAAGATGCCTTTTGTAAAACCCTGCAAGACATAAAACGTACCTGGGAAAATAAAGCTGCTGACTGTAATGGTGACCCTGAGTTACTTTGGCAATCAACCAAAACAACTATTAAGACATCAGTTGACATCTCCCAGCCCAAGCTGAAGGCTACAAAACGTCAGCATTGGATGTCCAATAAGACGTGGAATCTCGTAGAAAATCGGCGCAAAGAAAAATCTGCTGGAGCCAAATTGGAGAGACTTAATCTGTTAAGTTCTGAAATACAGACAGCTTGTAGGAGAGATCGCAACATGGAGTTACAAACTATTTGCACAGAACTAGAACAGCATGCTCAGAAATTTGAGACTAAGGATCTTCACATGAAAATAAGAACAATAACGAGACAATTCAAGCCAAAGACCTGGGCAATAGAGAATTCTGCTGGTACTACTGTCACAGAGATTAAGTTGATTGTTAAAGTGTGGGAGGATTACTGCAAGTCTTTGTTCATGAATAACCAGAGTTTAATGGTCCCTGAACCCGAATACGACATGCCCCTAGAACAAGAACCCTCTATATTGAGATCAGAAGTAGAGGCTGCTGTAAAATATCTAAAGTGTGGCAAGGCTACAGGGGCTGATGAAATTCCTATAGAAATATTTAAGATCATGGGGGATGTCGGTGTGGATATTTTACACTCTATCTGTTTACAAATATGGAACACGGGAGATTGGCCAAAGGATTGGTCTCATTCGTTGTTCATTCCACTGCACAAAAAAGGTTCAACAAAAAAGTGTAACAATTTCCGCCTGATATCTCTGATATCCCACGCTAGCAAGGTCCTTCTTCGAATTCTGAATACGAGGCTACAAGCATATCTAGGCAGGGAAATAGCTCAAGAGCAAGCCGGCTTTGTCAAAGGAAAGGGAACACGCGAACAAATTCTTAACCTGAGACAAATCATAGAAAAGGCACGTGAGTTTAATAACCCCCTGTTTATTTGCTTTGTAGATTTTCGTAAAGCTTTTGACACCGTTAAGTGGTGGAAGCTGTGGGAAGTACTTCTAACAATGGGTGTACCACGACATCTAGTTTCTCTCATTAAAAGGCTTTACGAAGATGGTACAGTAGCAGTACGCGTGGATGGTATAGATTCTGGGAATTTTAAAACTCAGGCTGGTGTTCGGCAAGGATGTATACTTTCCCCTCTTTTGTTTAATATCTACACCGAATACATAATGCGGATCGTTTTAGACAACTGGGATAAAGGTGTATCAATTGGAGGTCGGATAATATCAAATCTAAGATATGCAAATGATACTACTCTCCTTACGACATCACAAGAAGACATGGTACGCTTTCTTTCGCTGTTGGAAACTACCAGCTCTGATTTTGGCCTCACTATCAACCGTGATAAAACCAAAATGATGGTAGTGGATCGTAAAACGAATAACAGACCTGACTTACGTCAAATAGCTAACTGCGAAGTTGTCCAGAGTTACATCTACCTGGGATCCACCATTACAAATACCGGTAGTTGTGAGGAAGAAATTAAAAGACGGTGTGCCATGACACGATCAGCCGTGGAAAAGCTCACAAAGATATGGAAAGATCGCCGCATTACCAAAAACACCAAGGTTCGCTTAATGAATTGCTTAATATTTCCTATCTTCTTGTACGGAGCTGAAACATGGACGATCCACCAAAAGTGTCGTAAAAAGATTGACGCCCTGGAGATGTGGTGCTGGAGGCGCTTGCTGAGGATAAAGTGGACTGACCGTCGCACTAATAATTCCATTTTGAAAGAGCTTCGCGTCAAACAAAGACTTTCGTCGACTGTGCAATTACGAATTCTTAAAATGTTTGGACACATCATCCGCAATGCAAGCTCTCTGGAACGATTAGTGGTACAAGGTAGAGTAGAGGGTCAACGTCCTCGCGGCCGATCGCCCACAAGATGGACTGACATCATCAAAACAGCCACAAAGTGTACCCTCACAGAATGTACACGCAGTGCCATGAATAGGGAGAGATGGAGAAGTGTCGCAAAGGCTGCTGCCAAACTGAAAGACTATCCATGACCACGACCACTCCGCCAGGAGTGTACGACTAAGAAGAAGAATGGTATGGAAAGTAAAATCGTAATGAATTACGTTAAAATATTTCCTTATTAAAATTGATGATTGTGACAACGAAACTTACGAGCAGCGATTATTTGGTACCATTCCCAACATTTAGATGGAATTTTTCATTTCACAGTCTACGCACATTAGCCCTCAACACTTTTGCCAAATAGGTATATAATAGAAAAAGTTTTCTCCGAGCATAATTATGAAAAACTTTTAAAATACTTACTAATGGGTGTCCCAAATCAGCTATTTGTTTTTGACATTGGAGCATAGCTCTATTAGTTGCATTAATAGTCAAACCCTCGCCGAAGACTCGATGTGCAGAGGGCACACCATATCGGTAATTTGAACCATCTTGAATATCGTCCAGTCTGGTGAATATAAATTATTAAATTTTAATGAACCAGGCTTAAGAGCAGATGAGCAGATGTAAGCATCTGTGGAGATAAAACGGTTTTAAAATTAAAAATAGGAAATCCTCTCCATATCCATTCAAGAATTGCATCACCTTTGTATATTACTAATTTTTGTATTTTCTGAATCTAATTCAGATTGATTTTCTGAATCATATAAATGAAATAAATAATCATTTAAATTATTATTTCTTAAAAATGACTTTGGAATAATTATTAACTTATGTAGACACTTCTCATAACTAAATTGGGATAAAATGATATTCACCCTAGAGGACATGGTTATTCACCACGCTGCCTGCCAATTTATCATTATTATGAGTCTCGGCAAACTTAAAAGTAAGTCTTAATTATTTTTGAAGTGAAACTTCTTTAGAATCGTTGTGATTTCAAACCGGATGCAACGGAAAAAACGACAGGTAAGAGACACAAATACAGATGAAGCCAGGAAAGAATGAGACAGAAATATTCGTCAGTTAAAATAAATAAAAACGACATCGCGACAGTAAAAATGCTAAGTTATATTCATAGATGGCGCGAGGAATAAGATAGAAGATTCGTTTTATTGCTAGATAGATGGCACTAGCTGCTCATTTTACTCTTCATATTATGTTAAGAGATGGCGTTAGTTACCACTGTTTTCTTTTGAAGTGAAACTTCTTTAGAATCGTTGTGATTTCAAACCGGATGCAACGGAAAAAACGACAGGTAAGAGACACAAATACAAAAGTCGCCTGTAATTTGTGAGCCAGAGCGAGAGAGTAGATGTCGGTGTGTATGTATATTGCACACTGTTTAATACGTGCTTGTATTTGAGCATTTAATGTGTGTTAGTGTATGTGAAAACTACGTGAGCTACTGTACACTGTATGCGGCTGCGTATTACAGCTTTTTAGTAAGATGTCAGCGTGTTGTGTTATTATATTTGGAACACGTGTTTTGTAACAGTACAATTAAACAGTGTGAATAAATAAATATTATTTTGGTGTTTTTTATTAAATCAATTTAATATACGACGGTGAGAGTATTTATCGATATTTACTAGCGCCATCTGTAGACCGTGCTTAAACCATGTTTTCGCGGAACCAGGGCGCCACTTACGAATACACTCAAGATTGTTCAAGTTAAGTTACACAGATGGCGCTGCTTTATTTTAATATTGTTTAAGTTTATTGTTAAAGTAGTGTAATTAATACTATAGTTAAATATTTATTTAATGATGCCAAAGAAGTATAACTTCTTTAGAATCGTTGTGATTTCAAACCGGATGCAACGGAAAAAACGACAGGTAAGAGACACAAATACAAAAATGTGTGGGAAACAATGAGACAGAAATATACTCGGCAAGCATGCATATAATATAACTGCTAATTTCGTCGTTGAATCTAACTTGCGATGCGCAGGTTCGCGTCTCTCAGTATTTCTCTTTTTTTAGTTTTATTTTTATTCTGATTTTAAATACTTTCAAATGCTCTTTTAAATATTTTCAAAGAATTTATCAACAAAAAATAAGTTTTAGTTTTATTTTTATACTCGATCGACCGACCGATTATTGTTTCTTAGTTAGTCGCTAGATGGCGCGCTACAGTAATTTTGTGTAAGACGGCTGCTAGATGGCAATTAATAATTTACGTGTTGTTGTCGAGGGGTTTTTTATATCTTGTTTAGTTTCACTTCTATCGTGTGTGAATCGCACACACACCTTTTTTTAAATATTAAAACCAACTTCTATAAGTCCTTGAGCTAATTACTATAGTTATTATTTAACTGTGTGTTTGTGAGTATTTTTATATCTTGTTTAGTTTCACTTCTATCGTGTGTGAATCGCACACACACCTTTTTTCAATTATCTTTGAACAACAGGACGTACACGATTTGAATAATTTTTTTCCATTAATCCTATCCATTTATCTACCCATCCATCTATCCATCCATCCAACCAATCATCCATCAATCCATCCTCCCATCGATTCATCCACCCATCTGTCCATTAAACCCTCCAACCCGTCATTATTTAATTATGTAAATAAACTCACAGAATGCTCCAAGTCATGCATGTGTGCATAGCTTCCTGTATAGCATCAAACTTCTGTTTCGGTACCTGCAGCCAGTGGTCAAAACTCGGAGCCATTAGTGCAGTGTACTTAGCGGGCGCATTATTATGAATGTATTCGAATGGTGCCATGAGTACCTGGAACAAAATACAATATCCTGTCATACTATGATCACAAAACAGTGTAATTTAATGCAAAAGCAAATCTTGAAATATATTGTATTTGATGAAATAAAACAGCCAAAAGCCAGTGATAGCGTAGCGGTTTAAACATTGTTCTTTCAAACGCGGTTGTTTAAGTTGAACCCTGGTTGAATTAGATGTTTACTTTTACCTGACCTCTAATTTTCAAATCTAATTTTCAAGTTACATGTGAATGAGGAGTTAATGTTCAGTTTTACAGATTTGTACGGAACCTGTTGGTGCACGAGTTCGACTCACATTCTTTAAATTTATATTTGATTTCTTATTAATTTATAAATTACAATATTCCAAAAAAATAAATGATAAACTTCATAAAATTGTTAATCAATAAATACTAGCCTTCTCTTGTTTAGTCCAGTCGATTCCAGATGGCTTTTTCCCCGACAGCAGTCTTCTAGAACAAAAGTTCAACGCCAAAAATGACTTTTTGAACATACTGATCCACGAACGTTCTTACGTTTAAAGAAAAAAACTAAAATGATACAAAAATACGCCTCGCTCAAACTTTTATCTACGAACTTAACTAATTGGGCAATTTAGCTATGCCAACTACTACAAACGAATAATTATATTACATAATTAAAATAAAATTATTGAGTTTAATTACTTAAGAAGCTTGGGGTAATTGTGCCAGTATTTGACTGGTTACCGAAAACTCAATTCATGGACGCGACTTTATGAAAGACCTGAAAATCAAACATAATCTAATAATATCCAATATGAATTACAACAAGATAAGTAAATAAACTCTATTAACCTAAACATGCTGTAGCTAAATACAAACAATACAAATTATCTTTATTGTACACATAAACAACAATTATTAATTACATTGAAACAATGAAATATTACCAATTTTAGGATATAATATGTAGCAGGTATTCTAAGGTATTGATTATTCAATAATATTCCTTTTACTTTGATATACGAGTATGTATCTTATTTCCAGTTCTTCTAACGTTCACATCCAAAGTAGTTCAATACTACGTACTCAATAATCATCTGTTCTACATTACTGACATGTTTCTCAATTTTGTTTTTCTTCATAACATTTTCTTTTATGGTAGCTTCTGCATCGGAGAGGTCCGTCCTTGGACCTTTACTGAAGATTCATGACTTCGCCGACATAATATTATAAGCCATTAATACTTGACCACACGGGGTTGGCCAGTAACCCCTCCACCAATCCACACTGGAGCAGCTTGGTGGAGTACGTCTAGGTCTCCTCACGAGGAGACCCGTGCTCAGTAGTGGGCTATAAATTGATTTAAGTCAAGCCCTTAACATTACCCGTGGGGAAATATTAATAGCATGTTTCGAGAGTTCGCAGGATGTGGATTAATTTTGCATTGCGACAGTTTAGGAGTTAGGTGGTTTTAATTTAACTGACTTGAAATAAGGAGAAGGTTGCATGCGGTCCCTCAACCTTAAAGTCAAACTAATCGTCGATCGCAGCAGGCGCAAGGTTGATATCTATATCAATTATTGCTTTAAACGGTCATGACGCTCGTATATCAGTACACAAAAAATAATTAACATTTAAAAATAATAAGAAAATTAATGTAGGTAAGTAGTAAAGTATAATTACCACAATCTCCTAATCGAAGCGTCGCGTTCCAGCAGAGGGCTTGAGAGCCAGTTAACATCAGGTGAACTTACCGTCTGTTTATCACTACTGTGGTTAGTTATGTTTATCTAATTAAGTTATATTTAGAAAATATTATTTTATTTTCCCTATAATTTCCTTTGTTGACTTTGTGTATGCTGATACCTTTCATGTATTTTTTGTATTCCAATGTTTTTGATAGGTTACGTAGAAAAAATATGTAGTTACGTAGCGATAAAGTCGTCTGTTTTTTTGTACTTCAAAATTTTTTGATAAGTACAAAAAATAAAGAGTTTTTCTATGTAATTTATGTGGATAGTCAGCTCATTTGCCTGCTATTTCATTTAATATTAAAATAAAATAATATGATATCATTAAAAAATCTAATCATTTTTTATTCTTCCTTATTTTTTTATTATCTTAATAAAATTATGGTTTATCTGTTTCATTAATTGTGTATCTAATTTAAAATGACAATTAAAGTAAATGATTTTATTTTGAAGTAAAAAACGTCAACGGCGCCAATTTCAGGTTCCAAAATGGAATAAAAAACAACTGTAATTGGCTTTGCATTGCATAAATTAATAAATTTTAAATAATTGAAACGAAAATGGTTGGTGTAAAAACTAATTGCTGGTTAAAATCTACTACCATGACGGTTTGTGGATTTGCGTTTTTATATTTTTCTTCGATAGAAACCCCAGTTAAGCAGTGGAACCGTAATAGTCAATGAGAATATGTTATGATTATGTAGCACTTGTTATATAATAGCGGAAAAATGCAGTTCTGATGGATAATTATTGGAATTAAGATGACACAGCCGCAAAATTTAGAAAGAAAAGGTGCACTTATTTGGTGGAGTCTTCCGATGACAGCCTTGTGGCACTTGGTCGTTGTCTCCCGAGTTGAAGATATATTTTTACCACACATAACATACAGCGGTTTAATTACACATCACTTGAATTAGTAGGTTTTGTAAGCAGTTATATGTATTGTTTTTTTTATTTTTGTTTTTTGAATATTGTTTTTTTTTAATTTTGATTTTTGAATATTGTTTTATTTTAAATTTTTTTAATACTGTTTTTTTAATATTTGTTTTAGATTTTTTTTTGAAAAATTATTTTGAAAATTTTTCGTTTGAAAAGGAGAATGCCCATTTAGTATGGAGAAATGTACTGACTTTAACATTTTTGTGTCTTGATAAATATACCTTTATTTGATTATGTTATCTTAATAAACTACACATACTAACTTTAGTCAATGATAATATTAGGAAATAAGAGATTTTAAACAAAATTAATTTGTATTTAGGTTATAGTAAACTCACAGTAATATGGACTCTATGCAGGCGTATTAAAGTATTATAATGAGATTATATGATTATATGATTATAAAAGATCGATATTACATACGCAATCGGCGTATGTAATATCGATCTTTTAAGTTTCAAATTCATTTGACAGTCCCCAAACACCATGTAGTTTGTAATGTATTATATTCACAGAACACTATTACTCCTGGCTGATTATAATAATTTTCTAATTCATTTGACAGTCCCCAGTTACGTCATCTAGTTTGTTGTCATGGATATATTGTACTATAACTGTTGTAACATAATTATAATCGAATCAATGCAACCTATTGGCCCGAAGGATCTTAAAAGATTCCTGATTGGCCCTTATCCAAACATAAATGGCCCAATGGTTTTCTTTTGTAAAACGGAAGTAAAGTTACTTATTAATTTCAGAAAATTCTTCCCTATAAGGATTTTTTAGGAAATAGGGTAAAATACTTGAAATATTTTAGTTAAATTTTTTGTCCAAAAATCATTGTGACACAATTATTTTTTTAAGAGTACTGGCTATGGGCATTCTCCTTTGTTTCTGATTTTTTTTCTGGATATTGTTTTTTCCACTCAGAATAGTTAATACTTTTGTATTATTATCTATTATTATTTGTATTATTTTTGTAATATTTTTTTTTAAAGATGTGCTAAGGAGTTTTTTTAGGCTTTTCTTCTCCTCCATGACAAAGCACCTTACCGAAAAGCCAAAAAATGACGTACCTATGTGTATCAGTGATACCTATATGAATAAAATATTTCGACTTTGACTTTGACTTAATTTTTTTTAAATGGCTTTTTTGAATTGTTTTTTACATGCCAAAGAAGTATAACTTCCCATGCGCGTACTGAAGTACATGTTTTTTAGGTTTTTTTAAAGTATTATTTATTTTGAAATGAAACTTAAGTGCTTTGCGTTGGGTTGCATATTTGACAGTTTTGCTATCATCGAGCTTAATTTTCATCAGATCCCAATTCTTCCTGCTAAAATTATAAGTGTGAAGTAGTACCTACGTTTCATGAAAATAATATGCATATTATTTGGAAAAAAGATATCATTCCGAAAACTTATCGCGTGGTCAGGGCGCTAGATATATTATATACAAATATCTAATCTAAACTGGATTAGTAATTCTTGGGAAAATGGCGGGTTGGTCAATCATTAACAGGTCGTATGATGGAAGATAATTATATTTTTACTAAAAATAGACGTAATATATACTACTCCCATCTAGTACGTGATAATATAACCAATCAGCACCCAATAGTATGTGATAATATAAAAATATATCGACGGCCCCTACGTACAAACCCCTAACTACAAATCACAAATTTTACAGGAGAGCGCTTCAAAGTTTCAAACGTGTATATTATCATGTTCTACGTAACGTAAAGTCATGAAATTTGGTGTGAAGGTTTAATATGTGATACATTTAATAATAAATAAAAAGATAGGTCATAAAGAACACTTTTTGTGCGTTATTTGGCACTTACTTACTTATACTTCGGAATCATCCCTATTGCACATAGCTTAAGTGGTACATACTAGGTTTTACGTGGTGGTTTCTGAAGCAATCACATTCGTAATTGGCATTTATGAAATTGGTCGTGGGGTACATGGGAAAACATAATTGTAAACAGTTATGTAGGTACATGATGCACAAACCAGTTTTTTTTTTGTAACTTTTTTTGGTATTTCATGGTTGCGGTTGCTTTGAGGCATTTTTACCTATAATTAATTGACATTTACGCAGCAAAACGAAAACATGACCGTCTACTACGCCACTGCGCGCCTATGTCCTGCAAGTGGCAGTTGTCCAACGTAAAATTACTGAATTACCACTGCCTTTGTTTTACGTTGGAAATCGTCCAACGTAACATTACTGAATTACCTATGCTGTTGTTTTACGTCGGAAATCGTTCAACGTAAAATTACTGAATTACCACTGCTGTTATTTTACGTCGGAAATTTTACTTAATTTTGTAGTTATGCGAAATATCGTGTATAGATTTAAAGATCAGTTTGCCAACTATTACTTATTTTTATTAACTTAAACGATAGTTTAGGGTGCCCTGAAGGTTAAGAAAGCAAAAAGTGCAAATCACGTATAGAATCTACCATTTACGGGACTGTACGTAGGGAGCGTCGATATGTAACTTGAGTGCGGTATTTGTTGTTTGGTGAAGGTTAGACGTTCAAGCATGATTGTCAATCGACATTGTGAAATTTTTTCAACATAATTGCACGTGTAGCCTAGCTGATTGACGATTGATAATCTTCATGCCTGGTGTGCTTGATTACTGAATTCCAAAATGACAGTATATTCAATGTACGCCATACGGTCAATTACGTTTATACTGCCATAGTCGAATTAGAGGTGTAAAAATACCGTTTAATAATGAATATACTAATTTATTTTAAGTATATGAATATACGAATTTATATGAAGTAATTATACTTATTTTAAGAGGAGGATCACGTATCTTCTTATTCGAACTTGTTATTCGAAATACCAATACAAAAGTCCAAATCTATATTTTGCATTTATTTTTTACAGTTTCGAGGTGACAACACTTAGCCAATACTTTGTTTATAAGGTGTGCTATCCCGGGTGTGTAATCCGGGTTCTTATAAATGACATACCTATATCACTATCCATTATAATTTGACGAACTGAGAAATCACAATAATTTGATTGTACGTGTAAACTCCGCCTATAGTTTCAGAGCGCGACATCTGGCAATAACATCACTAACACCATCTATTAGGAGTTTACCAAACGACGTGTTTTTGGAACAAAACATAAAGGTAACGGAAGACGCTTTTAGAGGGCGCATTAATATAATTTTTTATGTTAACGTTTTTATCACAGAGTACTTAAAACTTTATATTTGAAGAATGAAATTGGCTATGGTGCAAAAATATAAAACAATACTTATAAATTTTACTATAAGCCCCAAAGGAAAATAATTAATTAATTAATTTAACTTACAGATCTAGAGACGATTCACCAAAATTTTTCTGTAAAAATATAGAATCTTTTCCGCAGTACCTTCAGAGTACATTATCAACACTCTTTGTAAGATTATGTGAATAAATGAATGAACATAATGAACCTGAGTTTGAAAAATCTTAATTGAATTTTTACCCTCATTCATTACATTTCCCGTTGTTAAAATTCGTAATGGTAATTCGTATGTGGTCCATTTATTTAACTTATCTTTTCCCGAGTTGAGAGCACACTACTATTCGGAATTCTTAATCTATCCCTCAATACCAAGAACTAAATGGTGATTACTGAATCACCATTGGTATGACGTAGATATTGAGTGCATACCTATTAAAATATTTTACAAGAAGGATAGGATAAACAAAAACTAAGTGGATATAGAACTGATGTAAAAGGGTTTAAAGAAACAAATCATATTTTTAACCCGATTTTTGAATGAGTGGATGGAAGAGTTTTGATATTTCGGGATAAAGAAGAAAGGAATATAACATGTGTATTTATCACAATCGAGATATAATACTTGAAATTAATTCTTTATTTTATGTTTAATTGCATCGATCCTAAGTGATTGACAAAGTTAAGGAAAAGCGCGCGGTCGGTAGTTGGATGGGTGACCGCTAGTAGCAAAAAAATTGAGCGTTTTCGTGCTTCGGAGAGCACGTAGAGCCGTCGGTTCCGGTTGTTATCATAAGATTGAGAAACTTTCGGGTTGGCCACTAACCCCTCCACCAATACGCAGTGGAGCAGCTTGGTATTGGAGTATTTATTATCTCAGAAAACGCGGGCAAAGGCGTGGGTGGACTAAAACGCTAGTAGATTATAAAACAATAATCTTACATTTTAACAAAAAATTAACCGACTTCAAATGAAGTTAATTGTACTTTTGACATGGATGCCGATTTCAGATCTCGCTCAAATTTATGTGGGACTGCAAGACAAGCACCAGCTTTTGATTAAAAAAAGAATCTTCGAAATCGGTTGACGCGATATTGAGTTATTCGTCTATTTATCGCGCACATACTTAATGCAAATTTAAGACTTATATGATTTTGAAATGGATGCCATTGTCAGATCTCGTTCAAATTTATGTGGGACCATACGACAAGCACCAGATTTCGATTAAAAAAAGAATTATCCAAATCGGTTTACCCAGTCCAAAGTTCTGAGGTAACAAACATAAAAAAAACTTGAGAGGTGTCAAGGGACACCCGGATGGAACGAAGTTCCTTTCGATTTAAGTATTGTTTTACGCGCTCAGCAGTGTGATGGGTGGTGTACTACTGTAGACACCTATTACACATATATCTGTAGAGCCATTATGTTGCTGTATGTAAAGTATAATAGATCTGTATAGTTCTAAAATTTACAACTAAAACTCGTCTTTTATTCAGGTTTTATCTTATTATCGAGGTTTTTATTCAGATTATTTTTAAGTTTACAATATTAGAATTTCGATCCAAAACAATCGTTACCTTACTAATTTTTAACGTTTCACAAATTCCATGAATATTTTAAAGATTAGTTACTGTTAGTGATGTACATAATTATTCAACACGATCGTCCTTAAGCTTTTGCTTTCATGTTGACATTAGTCAAGTCTCCGTACGATAATAAGCGTATTCTGTAAGGTGTCACTATCAAAATCATCCCACAATTTTAGGCAACCATCCCAGAACTTTTGCCCATTTTCTGCCAGTCATTACATATGAGAGGTCCTTTACTAATATGACAGAAGAGCACTAACTGACTTATCAAATATTAACGTTTCAAGTATCACCCGAGCAAGCTTTCCCCAACCGTCGGTTATGACGTCATTGAGCCTACCGTTATTATTATATACTCTTACGCCATCTAGTCGGATACTTAGCAGATACCTCACAGAATTATGCACTGCAAAGTAGAGTGTGTACGATGCTTAAAATTTTGGGCTTGATTTTTCGGATATTCTTAGTGTACGAGAAGTGTTTTCCCGAGAATTGGCTCAATAAATGATGATGTAATTCTTACATTCCTGAACAATGAAAACTTAGTACGGATGTATGAATTTAATTTTATCAAATGACTATAAACTTGTCCAAAAAGATGTCTGTATTTACTTAACTTGCAAGTTATTTCCATTTCCGTCTTTCTCATCAACCTTAAAATGTAACTAGATATTACTTTTACATAGCCTAGTGTTATAACATTCTCTCGAACGCAGGAGCCCAAGTTCAAATCCTCTTTTAAAACCTCTAATTTTCAAATGTTTTGTGCGTTTTATAAATTATTTATCACTTGCATCGGCAAAAGAAAATATCGTGAGGAAACTTGCACACCGGTGAGTTCTCAATAAAGTTCTCAAAGGTGTGTGAAGTCTACCAATCTGTATAATCTGTGTATCTGTATATGTCAAATATGGCCAGCGTGGCAGACTATGGCTTGTTGCCCTCACGTTGTGAGAGGAGACCCGAGCCCAGCAGTAGGACAGTTATGGCTTGTTGCTTTGCAGTTTAAATAGTAATATTATAATTACATAAAGTTCAAATTCATATTTACATAAAGCTTCGCAATAGTGGTAATTATACTCGTATAATAATATTTATCGAACAAATAATATGACATTAAAATTTTATCTAGAAAGTTCCCCTAATTTTCAGCAAATTCACAAAATATCTTATCGCCTAATTCAATTTTACCTATTAAACAAGAACAATTCAAAAATAATTCTACACTTCGAAATTCTATTCGGAAACCCGTTACTAGTCAAATCCCTGGAACTTTTGCTTTCAAAAAGTGTAAATTGGGTTAACGAATTGGAAAGTCATTATCGGAAAAGAGAATTCGGGTTCCAACGTTGTCGTAGAGGCACAGATTAAATTTAGGGTTCGAGTTATAAGCGTAGAGAGTTTTATTATGCCTGTTTCATATTTTCATAATGCATAAATAATTTTACATCAATTAACATTACATTAATCTTGATTACTATCCAACTACCCAAAGATTGATTAGTAGATAACGCTGTCATATGTGCTCTAAGCTCATTGTTAAATCTTCTTCTTTGTTCTTTTAGCACTTCATTACATACTTTTAATCTTTCCACTTCATTACATACTTTTAATTTTAAAACAAATTCCACTTATGTCTTAGACCAATCCCACAGGATTTTAAAGTCCAGCTCTTTGTGCCTGTACCTTAATTCCTTAATTAGCCTTGAACAAATGCTCCTGGAGTCATTACTTGCACCTGCCACCTTATGGAATTGAAAACTCAATTATGTTTACGTGTATTTCCTTTTTTATATTGAAATGGAAATATTCCAAATGATTGTGTAGGTTATATGTTTCTGTCACGATTATTTTATAGATGCTCTTTTACGATGCAGCACAAAAAAGAAAAGATGAGAAGAATCTTTAAGATCTTGTGTTATACTGTCAAGCAAAACCAATAATGCCATTATTGTTGATGACGCCAACGCGACATACCGGTAACGATTTATTACAATCATCAATTACATAATGGTAAACAGCAATAGAGCGGATATTAAGAACATGTTAAAAGGACACTAAATGCGATGTGTAAAGTATCTATTATTATACTGATCTCTTACGTACGAGATAATTATATTGTAGACGGTACAAAGCAAACAAAATTGTATTGGACGACTTCTCTAAAGGTAACAATACTTACAATGATATTGCTACTATTGTGACTGAAGATCAGTTGTTAATGCCATTAGGAAAAATCTTTCAGAATCGGGCTAATGGAATCATGTTTGAATTTATTCACTGAAGCTTTGTATCAGTTCTACTCAAAGAGCGGGCTTCAGAATTTTCTGTTAAGGATGCATCGACATTATTATTATTTTATCTTATTAAATGTCTAATTTACGACTTAAAAATTAATATTCGTCTATTTATTACATTTTATAATATTGAGGATCATAGGACCGGCTCTAGGGTTTCCTGTGTTTTGTGTTTCTTTTATATCAATGTGTTATATAACTTACAAAAAACAACCTTGGATTTTCAAACCAACAACGACAACCAATAGACAACGATCAATGGATTAGTTTTAACCAACCTTGAATAGGAATTGAATGAATTTATTTTCCAAAAAATAAAATTTCCTCTTTGTATTTCTACAATTTATACATGAATAATGAGAGTTACAAAAATATAAGTATTATTCGAGTACAAAGCTAGTACAAGACGTTAAGAGCAAACTCCATTCATAGCATGCACAAGAGCTATTAAAGGGGGAACCACAAGTCACTACCGGCCTTGCAACTCAGCCGAACTCCGGATAAGTAACGAGGCGGTCGGGGCAAATAAATAAAACGTAATACTTCAGCTAAATGTAAGCGACATAGAAGCGTGTAGCGTTTGGGATACATTTTTTTTAGTTTTGGAACAATACTCAACATATTGTGAACATAAGTTGAATAAAATTTTAACAAAAAAATAACTGACTTCAAATTTAAGACTTATATGCTTTTGACATAGATGCCATTGTTAGATCTCGCTCAAATTTATATGAGACCGCACGACAAGCACCAGCTTTCGATCAAAAAAAGAATCATCAAAATCGGTTCACCCAGTCCAAAATTAAGTCCGACGTAACAAACATAAAAAAAATACAGTCGAATTGAGAACTTCCTACTTTTTTTGAAGTCGGTTTAAAAGTACACATGCATTAAGTCTTTTATTTTAATAGAAGTAGTACCATTTACTTGAGCGATGATAGGTTTAAAACACGTCGTCACTTCGAATCCCTGCATCAATGATTAATAGCATCGGTTGATGAAACATTGTGATAAATTCTGCGTACTTGAAAATTATTCAGCTATCTTAAAGTGTGTGAAGTCTGCTACACTGTGGTGGAACTAAGAAATTATTTTCACTCAATAATTTTACCAGGAGTAAAGAACCGTCTCGATTTAACTTAGACTAATTGCATGCGCTTTCATTTGCTATAGTTTCTCTAATTAGTCTGTATTCGCTGTTTCAAAGCTACAAAGAGACGAAGAAGATAGCTTTTTGAATCAAGTGAATATAACTATGATACGCTGTTCCAGAGTGCTAGGGTACATAGGGTTTTCTATAAAGAGGTATCATGAGACATCCGGTTGGAATAAAGTTTTTTTTCGCTTTTAATATATATTTGAAAGGATTTTAATGAAAGAAAGAATAGTAAGTAGGTTATACGAAGAAGACAAACTTGTTTGGTGTAAACAAGGAAAGGTCACTCAGAATAAATAACTAATGAGTCTTGACAATTCATGACATTATCACCTTAACATCAGAATGGTTTTTGAAAATGACGTGTCCTCTCTAATTTCATGTTATCCTGGTACTTGCGCATTGACAACATAATTACTGTTCAGTTCAAACAAACAACCATGGTATTTTAGAATTACAACAGTCGAAAAAAGGTCATAATTTTCGTTTAATAGTGAAAATTACGTAAAAATAACATCTACCCACGACGGACGGAACGGAACGGAGGCAGTAAGTATATTCATTTGGGGTTACAGGTTGTTGTGTGTAATATTTATTTATTTATTTATTTATTTATTCTTTTGCAAGACCTTAAAGTAGAGGTTACAAGGGCGAACTTAATGCCTAATGGCATTCTCTGCCAGTTGACCCTGGGTGATGGTGAAAATGTGACCGTGTATCTGTTATCGTTTTGAAAATGAAAACTACTAAGCCAATTTCCTTGCAAATTTTTTGCATTAAAAAGATAGTATCATTGTATTGAGCCGGTTTATAAATATTTTTATGGCGGTAAACCATCAGGGGGCTCTGCAGAACTTTTTGTTTTTTTTTTTTTGTTTATATACTTATTTATTTATTTAATTAATTTTTGTAACACCTTAAGCTACGATGTACAAGGACAAAACCTTAATGCCTAATGGCATTCTCTACCAGTGAGCCCTGGGTGCTGGTGAAAAAGTGAAGTAGGCGCAAATTGTCGTTACACTGAATTACACATGGGTACGGCGTGGGTTTTATAAAAAAAAATTGTTCACTTGTACACCTAAAGAAGAGGTACCTAGAGAGAAGAGAGATAGCTATTTCCACATGTGAAAATTTCTTCGACCTGACTTTTTTCGTTTTCTCTTTTCCAAATAGGATTTTATAATAAGTACATTGTGTAAGCCTATTTTATAAATGAATGTGTAGCGACCCTACATTTGTACATTGTAGATGAGAAACCCTGGTTTGGTTACCATAGTATTAGAGAATAACATGATTGTCATTCATTGTCAAGCTAGAAAAATAGCAAAATATTGTAATAATGAAAATATTGAAAATATTAGCATGCAAAGAGAAGGAATATAATTGTATTTTTATTGTAATTATCTGAGATCCCTGAAGCTATCCATAATTGGCACTTGACAATAAGTGCAATGAGTATTTTTTTTTCACTTTAATTACCCGATTACGCCAGAAAGAGGGTTATATTTTTGGAGTGTATGTATGTATGTAAATTTCTTTGGTACGTTCTGAAGCCTAAACGGTTTGATAGTTTTCAGTTTGAGAGGTGCCGTTAGATTCATCTTAATTGTAAGTGACACTGGGTACATCAAAATTAAAGAAAATGGCCGATTTTTGGCGCAAATTGTGTCTTCAGTCAGTAGTTTAGAAATTCGTTAAAAGTAATACTGAACAACTAAACCATAGAAGGATTAGTCGAGTCGGGACCTATTTAAATTTTACAGCGCTGCTTGGGAAACAACAAACAAGGTTTGATTGGTTGAAGTATGGGTCTCGACTGTTAATCATTTTATGGTGTAGTTTTTCCGTATTACTTTTAACAGCACTATTTAACACACTACAATATTGGGCCTGTTTTTTTCTTTTAAGTTTATTTTACACAGTCGGGATTTTTGTTTTTTTTTGTAACTGACGTTATAATTATCGCCTTACTTTTACAAGTTCTTTACGTTCGACGAATGTCTGGCGCCAATCCAACTACCATTCAGTTGTAAAACATATGATCACAAAAATATAGGTTGATAGCAACCCAACTCAGTTCTCATATTATAATACGATGAAAGGAACGATGCTGCTTTAAATTTTTTTATTAATACAAAAATATTCAGACAGAAAGATTCATTGTGTTATTATCTAACAATAGAAAGAATTTTTTAAAAAGTGGGACTCAGTTTTTTCTAAAGAAGTAGATTATTTATTGTTCGCTTGACTGAGTAAAAAACATAGGTGAATCTTTTCCAGATTTCATAGCAATTACCCCAGGTAACTGGTAAATTCTACTGAATAAAGGATAATTAAATTAAGTAAGGATATTATTTCCTCCTCAAATATTCTGTAAAAATATCGTTGTTATATTCAAAAACTAGATAGCAGAAAAAATGGTATTATATGCGTATGTTCAAAAATTTAATATATTTGCGTAAAAACAGTTACGTCATAGTGGTGTCGCAAGTCAAAAAACTTTTAAAGACGCACGGCAATATTTTGTTCTAAACGAACTTGGGTTACCTTGCCATGTCTGGATCGTCACTTCTAATAACTTTTCTTGGCAAGTGTCGCCTAGCGGTGTAATTTATGTCCCACGTATAGTACAAGTTTCATGTACCTAACATAATTTTGTAAAATCATGGTTTATCACTGCGACGCCTCACACTAATATAAATGTGAAACTTTAGTTTGCTATTCAGGAAAGTCTAAGTAGGTTAATGAATTTGGTTGTACTACAGTCGTCATAATAAATTACTGTATATTATGTAGGAAAAAAATAATAATAAACAAATAATTCACTTGACCTAGTATTAACCCTTTGCAATCGAGAGGTGAGTCTCGCTCACCACATGACTATAGCCTGTACCCTTCACATTGTGAGAGCAGACCCCGAACCCAGCAGTGGGACAATTATGGGTTATAACTTTAATTTTACTTTGAAAGGAAGTTAGTTAATTTATATACGTGTACATATTTAAGTCCTGATTAACTTTTAATTCTGTAGAAGTAAGGATAACATGAAAACTATAAAGAAGATTTCACCTTAGAAATCATTTTTAATCATATTTGTAGGTTTTTAGAAAATAGAGAAATAAAATAACATCCTCTTGTGTGAGATTCGTTCTATTGTCACCTTCCTAAAGTGGGTCACAGCCAGAAATCTAGCAGATACTAGATTGTATAAAAGTTCAGCTTTCTGCAAAAAGGGCAACTTTTATAACACTTTCTTGAACAATTATTTCTATTTACGGCTTATGATGATGTGATCATCTTTATTATTTTTTTTATGGATGGGATATCTTTTACGTTTGCTTCGATACTCAAAAGTTGAATTATTGTGAGCCGGAGCTTTATACAAGGTTTAATTAAAGCCGTTTATGGTTTAAGGACCCCAAGTTTCCTTGCAGCCCGTTTTGCATTAGATTAAATCTTATAATTTGATCTGATTAAACTGAAATTAGAAATTAGACAATAAGTTATTATCATTATATTATTCTAGACTAGAAGTAGAGCATAAGTTAACATAACTTCATAATAACTTTGTATGCAACTCCGCGCATCCCAAGAGGTCAGACAAAACTTTCAGAGTATAAAATAAATTATCCACAATGCACTTAGTCTGGAAACGTATAAAATAAAGGCAAACTTACTCACTGTCCATTTGCCCTTATTTAATCAAAGGAGTTACGTGTTGTAGTCGAATAATTTAACACTGTAGATCACTTTTACTATGGTTAATTGTTCGTTCTAATTTTTTATTATTTTACACATTTCACTTTAACTATTTTGCGCCCGTGAGACGTACCCCTAGTCAGTCTATGTACAAGGTGCGCCAAAAATACCTACATGTTTTATAATAAAACTATTATGCCCCTGCTACAAAATTTAATGGCTGCTCCGGAATACGCCTTACTTGGCGCGTTATGAGGCAGACGTGGCATGGCCAACAGAATTGAAATTCTTTGATGTGTCGAAAAAACCACCTCCCAATTTATCGTATAACGATGGCCATACACAATCAAGTATAGTTGTCAAGTTTGCAGCGGACTTGACGCGGCATCCTGTAAACTTGATGGTTTATGTCTACGGTATGGCTATGATCTAGCTATTAACTATTTCATGCAAACAGAATACCGCTTCAAGTCATACTGCAAGCTTGACAAATGACAAGTATACTTGATCGTGTGGCCAATTTAACAGCATAATCACTTTCTGTTTTTTTTTCTCTTTTTAGCGCGCTAAATGAAGACGCTATTGCAGGGACATTACGGAAATACATTATGGGTATCAGATACGTTAAGTACAGGCTTAATCGTCTATCCTGTCCTGTCACATCACGGTGTCAGGTGCGCCTGTCGAGTTAGATTGTGTCGCTCTAACTTAGATGACTGTGATATAGGAGACGAGCTGTGTGAGGACATATTATTATTGTACGGGACAAATTGTGGCGGGTGATGGTATGAAAAAAAATAGAGCTTCACAGGAATTCCTGTTAATATTAAGTACTCTGTGTGTAGAATAAAACTACTCTATGGCAACATTGGCAACACTGTATGAAAAATGTAATGGCGTCTTCTTGCTCTCTGCTAACGTTGACTGTAAAACTTAAAATAAAATAAAACAGAAATTCTCAACTGCGCACGCTTATTATTAAAATAAAACCCATACCTGTAACAGGTTATGGGCCCAGTTCACCGTAAAAGTGGTGAAAGTGTCTATTGTAGTTGTTTCGACAAACTACATAAAATAAAATTCCACGCGGAAGAAATTTTAACAAGAAGTTTTGTAAGGACTTACGCTGTGCCTGTAAGTACATATTACTTATATATAAAATGGCAACGAACGAAGATAATATCGAGAAACTCTGTAGTCCTGAAAGTTTTCATTTGTGGAAGTTCGAAATAACCATATATTTGAAAGCACATGGCCTAGAGGTTATGAAAACTGATGCTGTTGCGAAGGTTGACGAGGTTAAAGATGCTAAAGCGCAAAAGCTTATACTAAATAGCATAGATAAGAAGCTAAAAAGTCACATCTTAAATTGCAAAACTGCAAATGAAATGTTCAAAAAGTTATGTGCATTATTTGAAGGTTGTGAGGAGCGCAATCAGTCAAATCTTCTTCAAGAATTTTTTAGCTACAAACATTCTAAAACTCGGACTATTAATGAATTAATCACAGACATTGAAAATATGTCAGTGAGGCTCAGCAATCTTGGACATGACATGAAAGAAGACTTATTAATATCAAAAATATTAACTTGTTTGCCTGATTCATTTAAATATTTTGTCACTGCTTGGGAATCTACTCCCAGTAACGAGAAATCTCTTACCAATTTAACTAACCGTCTCCTGTTGGAAGAATCCCGATGCTCGAGCAATAACGACCAAAATGTTGCATTGAGAACAGCTGTAAATGATCATTACCATAAAAGATGTTATAAATGTAATAGATTAGGCCACATCCAGTCACAATGCAAAAATAATTTCAATACTTACAAAAGAAACTTCTATGAGAAAGATAATATGAAGAATAAAACAAAATTTTGCTCGATTTGTAAGAAGACTAACCACAATGATGAAAATTGTTTCTTTAGGCCTAGAAATAATAAAAATATAAAGAAAAATACAGCTTTATTAACAAGAAATATAAGTGAAGGCAATAATAATAAACAGAAAATAAAATTTGTTGTTGACTCGGGAAGCACATCACATATGACTAACAATATTGATATTTTGGATGATTTTCAAGAGCACCAGTCATCAATTTCAGTTGCAAATAACAATGTTATCATGTCCGAAGGGTCTGTCCATAGCACACAGTGTGAATTAAATGAAACCCTATATGTTCCGGAGCTGTCACAAAACTTATTATCAGTCAATGCAGTAACCAATAAAGAGGGATCTGTCCTGTTCACTGAAAAGGAAGTGGAAGTATATAAAAAGGGAAGTCTTATTCTTAAGGGACAAAAGGAAAATGGGTTGTACTACATTACGTTAAATAATATAAATAAAAACAATAATAGTCAGAAGGAAGTGCAGTCTTTATTATCACATGAAAAGTCTTCAGCATTACAGTGGCATAAGAAACTTGGTCATCCTGGAAGAGAGATTTTAAATATCTTACCTCAAATAGCAGACGGTATAAAAATAAATGAGAAAGAAATAATAGAAAACTGTGAAGTTTGCATCAAGGCTAAGCAAAGCAGATTACCATTTAAGACTGAAAGAAAAAGAGCAGAAAGATTGTTAGAAATACTACATACCGATGTTTGTGGACCGTTTGAAGTGCCAACATACGACGGTAAGCGTTATTTTGTCACCATACTAGATGATTATAGTCACAGAACAAAAACAGAATTAATAAAACATAAAAGTGAAGTATCGGAAATAATTAAAAATTATATAGAAGAAATAGAGAGAGAGAAAAGGGAAACTGTTTCTATAATAAGGTGTGACAATGGAGGGGAATATAGAAGTGAAGAATTTAAATTATGGTGTATGAAGAAAGGAATTAAAATAGATTACACTGTTCCCTACACGCCCCAGTTAAACGGCAAAGCAGAACGCCTTAATCGCACTATTTTGGAAAAGGTCAGAGCACTATTATTCGAATCTAAATTAAAAGATGAAATGTGGGGAGAGGCAGTATATTGTGCCACATACCTGATCAACCGATTGCCAAGTCAAAGCATCAATAATAAAACACCGTATGAATTATGGTATGGGAAGCAGCCTGATTTATCTAATATTGAAATATTTGGAAGCTACGTATATGCTAAACAACTAGGCTCAGTAAAGAAACTGGAACCAAGAAGCTGGAGGCTCGTAATGATAGGTTATGCTAATAACGGATATAGATTATGGAATGAAAAGAAACGAAGGGTTGAAATACATAGAGATGTAATATTCATGGAAAGTGACACAGAAAAAAATAAAATAAAATTAATACAGGATAAAATAATAAAGTCAACAGATAAAGAAGATAAACAAAAGTCAGCACAAGATGAAATAGAAAAAACTGTAATAGAAAATGTGAACATAAAACAAGAAATTCTAGATGAAGAAGTGATACAATTAACAGACTCCGATTCAGAGGATATTAACCAGAACAAGGAAAGTGAAAGTAATGTTCCAGGAAGCTCGCAGAGTCGAGAAAGTGTTGGACCAGAAGTGAGAAAAAGCAAAAGAATAAGGAAAAGACCAAATAGACTAATTGATCATGTACTACTTACATATACGGAGGCTACAAATTGTGAGGACAAAGAAAATTGGGAGAAGGCAATAGATTCGGAGAAGGAGTCGCTACATAAAAATAATACATGGGACCTAGTGGACATACAAGAAGCAAGGGGTAAAGAAATACTTACCAATAAATGGGTATTTCGTGTAAAGGATGATGGTATGTATAAAGCACGACTTGTTGTGAGAGGCTTTGAGCAGAGAGGTATAGACTACACTGACATCTACAGTCCGGTGGTGAGTCAATCTGTTCTTAAAACTTTATTTGCTATATCAGCGTCCAATAATTTTGAAATGTATTCATTTGACGTAAAAACTGCATTTTTGTATGGCAATTTAGATAATAATGTGTACATGTATATCCCTGATGGCTATGATAAAATACCTAATAAAATTTGTAAACTTAATAAAGCTTTATACGGGCTCAAACAAGCACCAATCACTTGGAATAAAAGATTCTCTGAAACAATGTTAAATCTAGGTTTACATCCTTTGAAAACTGATCGTTGTGTATTTGTAAATTCAAAAAGAAATATAATAATTGCTATATATGTAGATGATGGGCTCGCTATTGCTGAAAGTAAAAAAGATTTAGATAAAATATTATGTTGTTTAGAAAAGGAATTTGAAATTAAAATTTGTAAGAATCCTAAAAATTTTGTTGGTTTAGAAATAAGTAGAGATAACACTGGTATAATTTTGAAGCAGGAAACTTACACCAATAATTTACTTAAAAACTTTAATATGTATGACGCTAAACCTATTAGTACTCCTTGTAATACTGATAAATGTACTGAGACGAAACAGACTTTGCAAATAAATTTTCCATATAGAGAATGTGTAGGTGGATTATTGTATTTATCAACTAGAACTAGACCTGACATATCTCAAGCTGTAAATGAAGCTAGTAAAAAGGTAGAAAATCCCAGTAACTATGATATTATTGCGTTGAAAAAGATTTTGAAATATTTAGTTGGTACAAAAGATAAGGGTATAAAATTTAATAAGGATGGTAACATATCCATGTTGAATGCTTATTGTGATTCTGATTATGCAAATGATGTGACTAGTAGACGTAGTACAAGTGGTTATGTAATTATGTTTTCGGGAGGACCTATTTCTTGGTGTTCTAAACAGCAACCAATAGTTGCTCTGTCTTCTACAGAAGCAGAATATATTGCTGCTGCTGATTGTATTAAAGAAACTTTATTCTTGAAATCTTTTTTGACTGAATTGTTAAACTTTAAAATTGATATAACATTAAATATAGATAATCAGAGCTCTATTCAATTAATTAAAACAGGTTCTTTTAACAAAAGATCTAAACACATAGATGTTAGGTACTATTTTATTCATGAGCATTATATAAAAGGTAATATTAAAGTAAACTATTGTTCTACAGATCATCAGCTTGCAGATATTCTTACTAAACCTCTAGGAAGAATAAAATTCGAATTTCATTGTAAGAAGTTGTTAACTTAATATATTATAATATGCTAAGAATTAAGATTATACTTTAACTTGTAAATGTTGTTTACCACAAAACATAGTAAAAATAAATTTAATAAAATAGTTTGTACTGCTACATAGATATAATAACTTTGTAATTGTTAAGTTTCATTCATAGTTAGTATGTTACATTTAAATATGTACTGTTAAATATATATGTATATTTGTTGTTTGTAAGAAAGTTAAAGGTATTTTTATAAAATTGTTAATTTCATAAAAATAGGAGAAGGTGTTAATATTAAGTACTCTGTGTGTAGAATAAAACTACTCTATGGCAACATTGGCAACACTGTATGAAAAATGTAATGGCGTCTTCTTGCTCTCTGCTAACGTTGACTGTAAAACTTAAAATAAAATAAAACAGAAATTCTCAACTGCGCACGCTTATTATTAAAATAAAACCCATACCTGTAACAATTCCTAATAGCGATTGTTATTACATGTTATTTGTAGAGGTAGTTACGATGCTACGTTTAAATTTGTCAGGCATTTTTTTATTTTGAATATAAGTAGATATTTTGGTGCATCACGGGAATTTGCGTAAATTTTTTCATGGAAATAGCCGACGAATGACGTACAGATGGTAAGTGGCTATCGTCACCTATTTCTAAAATTGAGATGGAATATTTTCACTCAATTGAATGCTATCCTTTTAAATCGCGATTTATGAATAAAATTTTACTTGATAATCGCTTCAGCTTATCACTATAACATCTACCGAGCCCTCTACGCCCTAGTGGCCTAGCAGTTTGAATTAAAGTTAAAATCTCATCGCGACCACTCGTAAGCGTCGTTTTATGAAACCCATCCGCCCGGGACGAGAAAAGTCGCACTTGGATTCCTCGCCACCCTCGTTGCATATCACGATGGCCAAAAATTTAATGGAATATCAATCTAATGTTCTAAGCCAGAAAGACTATGTCGCGAGTCCTTGTCATGATACTTAGAATAGTAGATTTTTATGTTGCACTGAGAAAAATGCTCTGTTATCGGGTTTTTGCTAACTTGTTATATGAAATTCTTTCTCTGGCGGGCTTTGCCAAGAAAACTTGAATCATCAGAAGATCTATCTTACGTAATTTCATCAAATTGTTCTAATTTGTAAGTGTGTCTTAACTGATTTCATCCACACAGCTAATAGCAGCAGCTGTAAAAATGAGTTTGTTTTCAACAATATTTTCAGCAGATATGCTTGAGAAGATCTAAGTCCTTTCTAAGTTTTAAAACAGAATAAAAACAATTTAAACCAATTACAAACTGTTTGTGTCTTATTGTTACAAAATCAGCTACTCAACTACTGAGTTACTCAACACAACAGTACAACAATAAGCCTTTGTAATGTTCCCTCAACGCCGCTACAGACGATTACAACAACTTGTTGAAATTCTTAGAAGAAAGCACCCGGAAAAAAGGGTTATTACTACAACAAGTCTTCAACGGCGAATAAATTAGAGGCAAAGATTCTCAAGAGTTCCTGAGAGATTTGCGTATTTTTAGTCCTACAAATGGTTTTATATAAAATATTGTATCAGCATAACTTCTGTATTAGTACTAATACACTTTTTTCACTTGAAACACAAATTGTATTCCAGAATTTCCCTCAAAATAAAATTAAGTTATTGGTCGGGTCTTACGACTCAATACTGAGGGAAATGTAAATTATATTTCAGTCCAATTTACAGCGTCGTTATTTGCATTAATTTATTATCTAAGATGGATTGAAAGTCAATATTTAATTTGATCTCGTCTGCAAGACGACTGACAACAAACATCAATTTTATAAATCATCTATACCAGAAAAAAACTATACTGATGTCTGTGACATTAAATAATTACTTTTAATAATTCTTTATAGTTACTCAAATATTTGCCATGTACATACATCATGTGACTTTAAGTTGCTATTGATCCTTATTTTTATCACAAAAACACTGGTAATATGATTTATTTGTTGTCTTTACTGCTAAAGATAATAACTAACACTTAATTTTTTGTCATATTGGTTCCATAGAATGTGTATAAGTACTGAAGTCTTCTATGCATTTGGATACAAAATTAAGATTCCAAAAAATAGATCAAATGATTTTTATTAGCATCGATATCAGCAAGGCTATTCTGTTTTGTAACTCGACAGCGGAATCCGCGATAAGTTTCAAAATTGAAGTTAGAGTTCGAGAGTCACTTCACTTCGCAATTGCTTACTAGATGATTAGACAATGACATATTTATTTGTCATATTTTTAGTGATTTGACGTTCGAGTTTGAGACTCACTTCACTTCGCAAGTGCGTAATAGATGATTAGAGAATGACATATCAAGATTTCTGACTCGAACTTCAATTTTGAAACTTATCGCGGATTCCGCTGTGGGGTTACAAAACAGAATAGCCTTGCAGGTACTTATAAAGAACAATAAACTTGTGCACGAAACTATTTACATATATAATTACTGTTTTGAAGACTTCTTTTCATGGAGTCGAAAGGGCGAAAAAACCTCGATTTACCGTTTTCTATAAACTCATTAAAACGAATAGATGTTTCTGGCAGACAGTCGTTGTCAAATTTGATCTTATAAAATTAATGCTAATATAACCTTCATTACTGTAACTAACAGAGATTGACATCACAGAGTACGGTTTTGTAGGCGTTAATAATATTAAACTGGTAATTATATTTCGCTCTTTAATTCTGTTCCCTTACATTTTGACGTCGAGGCTCTTTTTTAAGTTGTACGCGAATGTACACTGATTGCTTTGTACGTTGAGACGAACTTTTAGGGCATTCAGCCAAAAATATATTGTATTTCATAGAAAATACGCACAAGTTTTTGGTATTAAATACCTGTTTGTAAATACCATTTCCGTTATTCTTACTGTCAGAGCAATTCAGAGCATTATCTGATTTAGAATCAAACTCAGGATCTTCTCTTCGGTAAATAGATTTATTGCTATCTTAGATGCCACGTCTCCAAGATTGCGGCCGAGAACATAATTACATTTGTTAATGGTCATTTCTTGATTTGTGTGTCCATTTTCCATGCTGCCTTCGATACTAGTAAAGATAAAAGTGTTTGTGATATTTTTAAAAAATTTTAAAAAGATAATCATAGACTGATATTATCAAGCTCACAGTCAGGAAATGGACGTCTACGGAAATTTCAAGTTTACTAGAACAGCTCACAAAGTATCAAGACTCCATTACAGCACTGCAAGGCTTGAGTAATTGTTTCCGCGGGTTCTCAACGCGAGCGAAAGCCGAGAATGAGTTGTGAAATTCCCAATCTAACTTACCAAAGTGCACATTGGTTGGAAAACATAAAGACTCATGTGTATGAAGTGTCGGAAAATAGGATTTCCTTTGAAACTGCTTTGCTTTATTTCGTGCTGGAAATAAGGACTATTAATTTTAGTTACAAGTACCGTGTTGTAATTTAATGGCCGTTAAAATAATTCAACTAGCCAAAAAATGGTCACTGAATTTTGGGACGCTGCAGAAATTATTATAATTTATTATGTAGATAAGGGAGCGACATTAATTGGTTCTTATTTTACATCATTAATGAGGAAACTTTGCGAGGAAATAAAAAAAAAATCTGCGTTAAAACTGTGCTCACCTTTTTCATCATGATAACGCACATCGACCTGAAGTGGCCGTCATTGCTATCTAAAAGGCAGGGCTTGAACTACTGGAGAACCAGCTATATTTACCCAAATATACACCAAAAATATTATTATTCAGTGATCAAGAGGTCAAAAGGTATCAAACCTCATGAAACTTTGATCACCCAAGTGACATTACATTGATAAATAGTACTGTTAAAAATAACTGAATTTTAATTTGATTAGACGTTCTCTGAAAAACTGTACAAACTTAAAATTTTGCATGTATTATCGTACCTACGATTTTCAATAAGTGAACTAAGATTTAAAAATATAAAACAAGTACTCGTACATCTCTGAAATAACTGAAATTTGCTTAGTGTGTTTGTGTGCATGTGAGATTCTTTTTGACAACCCTAGATAAGGGTTGTAAATAAACTAGTAATCGCCATCGTTTTGCTTCGGTTTTGGTATATACGAGTATAATAAAATATAGCCCATGTTACTGAGACATAACATAGACATACATATTTGAATTTTTTATCATAATATTGTATTGAGACTGATTTGAAATTGTTATTAAATTAATTCATTATTATTTGACATGTAATTTGATTCTTTTGTATACCTTTAATAATATTTTGTATAACTTTAATAATATTTGACATTTGTATAATTTAATTAATATTTGACATAGAAATTTTGATTTATTTAGTAAAAGGTATTGATGTAAACTTTCAGATTTTTAAAGTTAATATTGCAATATTTTTGTTCATTAATTATGCTAACGCATTAGGCTTGGCCTGTAATGTTAGTGTAACTTTGGAGTAAATAAATAAATAAATAAAAGTAAAGTAAAGTAAAATAATAGAGCATTATATTGGTGACTTAAGAATTAACAATAAACAGTAGTTTTTGAGATTATTTATTAAAAACAAGCAAACAAAAAATGAAAAGTTTCTGAATTGTAATAACAATACCTTACGAGCAATTTTTGTATATTTTTATATACGTATATTCTCGGAATCTCGGAAACAGCTCCAGCGATTTTCATGAAATTTAGTATTCAGGGGATTTCGGGGGCAATAAACCGATCCAGCTAGGATTAATTTTCAGAAATTGTCGTCGTATCCATATTTTTAGGTAATATAAAACTGCTACAATAGACTCTTCCTGACAACTATTGGCAAGTAGCAACACTAACGCTACTAACCGAGCAAAGCTCGGTCATCCGGTTATTATTACATAGTAATAAATGGATAAAACACTGTGATAACGAGTAAACAAAGCTTGTTATGTCTCATAAGTTTCTTTCTAATGAACAAACAAATTAACTAATAACACCTCTAACATTAACAAAGTTTTAAATACATATAATATTGCAGACAAAACAAAGAATATTCAAATCTTTCGGATCATTTACTCAAACGAAGTTGCGTCTGCTAGTGATAAATAAACCAGATTTTCAGACAAAGTCTAGAAAATCTCATAGAAGGAACGGTAAATCATTGTACAAGACCAAAGACAAAATCTGATTGAGAAAATAAAAATAACCTATGATGAGGTTAGCAATATCGAAAGTCAACGCGAGATGAGAATTCCATCTGCGCTGCAATCCAATATACAGATCTCTGGTGCGATTTTATTGCATGCCAGCATGACCTGGATTGTGAATGAAATTCTTACAGGTGGCAATTTGGTTCTCAGTTTGAGTGAATTAAGCATAGCTTTTGAAATTTAGATCAAACTTTATACATCAGCCTTCTTTCTACGAATATTACAACAGTAACTATTTGTTACTCTTTCACGCAAAAACTACTGAAGATATTCATGAAATTTAATACACAGGATCTGGAATAAGATAGGGTAAAGGGTACTTATTATCGGGCTTATTATCGTAGTGGGTAGAGTGCTAGTATTAACCAAATTTTTGTTACATAACATGTGACATATAGTAATATTATTGTACATCAAACTTTCATAAATGTGGGAGCATCAGTGACTAATAATTAACAATTTCGTAAATTCACGGTAAATTTTCTAGAAAAAAGTTGGGTTCTCTTTTGTTTACCATTTATTTTAAATTTTAAATATCAGACCGTAATAATAACACTATTGCTACAAGAAGAAGCAACAATAAAAATTACCCAAAGCTTAAAATATTCCTAGATATATTTACAATATCGAACCCTGCCTGTCCCACGTTAGTTCTATTAAGATTTGGCCCACTTCACTAGACTATAGCACAAAGGCAACAAAGGTAAGACAATGTCACGTCTACTGACTGACATTTCTGTTTCTAGCTGCTCTGTGGTTTGTGGCTTCAGAGAGAATCCATTTGCAAATTACGTTGATACGATATTCAAGTCTCAGATTAAAGAAATAAAAGGCAGATATATTCATCCAACTAAAATGTAAAGCTACCAAAGCAAATACAAACTAAAAAAGCAAATACAAACCCGATTCAGTTCTAAAGAAAGCGTCAAATAGCTTTCATGTCACAATTGTCAAAAGTTATTAAATAATTTTCTCAGATAAAATTCCGTCTTGCAATTTTAAACACTGCTAAAGTTGTTCCCAAAATCAAGCAAAAGAAGATTAGATATCTTTTCACAGGTAACTGTTCATTATTTTATTATTTATTTATAATAATATTTTTGAGGTGCGCTCGGAACACAAAACCTCGATAATTATTCAATTTTATACCAGCTTTATATGAAAATCGATTACCCTAAATTAGGGGAAATATGCATGGGTTATTTGAACACTGATCGATTTATATCAAAAAAAATATTTTAAAAATAAATAGTTGTATTTATTTAAATCTAAAAATGAGGAAATGCAGCCAATGCATAAATACCAGTCGCTGGGTTATTACAAACGTAAGATAGATAGTACAAAGGATTAGAGGGATAAAATAAGGATTTTAACATAGGTAAACCTGGTTGATTGAAAATATCACGTTTGCCTACGATAAAATGCACGATTGAAAGAAAATATTGTATTCCATTTTAGTTCCTGTTTAGCCTACTCAATAAATTATTTTATTTTGCAGATTGCCGACAAATACGAGATAAATGGGATTTTATTATTCCTCAAAGTAGGCAAGATAATGATTGGCCATCCAAATTTTGCTTTGTTTATTCATTGCATTTTAATGAAGATGACTTATATTATATTTCATGTATTTTAATTATAATAAATGTAATAAATTTTTTATATTTTTCAATGAAAAATAACTACCCAAAAGAGAAAAAACCATAAATTAAAACAATTCAACATATTAAGTACTGTATATTAAAATAACATTTGACATATTTAATATCTAGACTTTTTGATAACTAGTGATACAATAATAAATAATTTGCCAATTTAATTGTATAATATTTCAAGTCGAAAATATGGCAAAAAATATTTTCTAAATAGCGGGAGATTGCGACTTTTTGTTTTCAATGTGGCAACTTACACACACAAAGAAGTATGTGTCTCTACGATGCCACTGCTAGTTGTCAATATGATTGTCATGCACACAAAGTGAAAAAGTGGCTTCACGTCATTTGTTGCATTTCTTTGCGAAAGTTATATCTGCCTTTTATTTCTTTAATCTGAGATTCAAGTATTGTTTGATTACAGGATAATCGTAGCAACAAATTGCAATCATTGTGATTGTCATTATGAATAACAGGCTTGAATATAACTCTGTTACAAACGATTGTTTACCCGGAATAATCATCTTTTACTCTACGTATGACGATTCACATCATTGATAAGTTTCAACAGTTTCGACTCATTAAATTGTATCTTGGCATAAGGACGACTTTTTTGTCACAACAATGGGTTCTTGAAGAGGTTATGGATCAACCCGAAGATTGAGAAGTTTTTATGACTTTAAGACATAATCTTTCACATCAATGTTTTAAACATGTGAAGGTGAAGAGAATCATTGCAAAGAAAGGATAGCCAGTAATATCGGGATGACTCGCTTCCTTCTGGGAATGTGTTTCGTCTATAATTTCCCTGATCTTATTGATGTCCACTGCTACTACTGGATCACTTAGGTGTCAGAAATTTTTGAAATGTTTCTTCCAATACACACTAAAGCGCAAGTAAATCGTTACGTCCAATGTAAAAGTGTCAAACAATGTATTCAAAGGCCATCAGATTTCCTTATATCAACCAATACCGATACAGCCACATGAAGACATGTGAAATTGTCGGGAACATCTCCTTTTCATTATGCCGGTGAATTACATTCAATATTCATTATATCCAAAGGTTTTTTGTATATCATCTTTCAATGATCATGATATTTTGACTATGGATGGAAGATGGATTTGACATTAATACGATAGATGCACTGTAAGGCCTGTACGACATGGAGATATATAGAATGTCGATAGGGATTACAGTTTAAGTGGGTAGACGCTAGCAGCAATTTATCATGGATGCTTGGGTGCTTTTAGGGGATCTCAATCGGCCCCAGCGTTTAGCATTACCGTAAATTTCTGCAACCTTTTAAAAGTCTCAGAATATACCAATTTTTCTTGTCTATGATATTACAAAGTTTAACTTTGAATCAAATCGAATTCGTCGTACTACAATCGATTTAGGAGGATAAAAACCAGTTCCCAATAGTATATGGAAAATTATAAAGTCAAGAATATTGTTTATTTAATTTTGTTTCACAGCTATATACTCTTAATTACATATTAACATAAACCTTACTGATATACTTGTAGAAAATAGAATGTAAATACCTGAATGTTTTAATGTATGCTAAAAAAGTCACACACTTTCATCACCATATTCACAATAGTTCTCTGTGTCCCAACTTTCAAATTTTTTATAAAAAGAGTGAACAAGTCAGACAGATGAATAGAAAAAGAGATTTATATGAAAAGCACAGAACCCATAGAACATTAAACGTGTCATTAGAATTCAAACGCTGTACGTTCTCACGATGAGACATTACAAGACCGTTTTACCCGTTTCAGCCGTTTAGTGCTCACTCAATACATTTTGTTGATTTCCTTCATTTTAGAATTTATGTCACATTTAAGGCACCGTTACCTGTAAGTTGCTCAGGTCATAATCAAACACGAATACTGCTAGAATTCGTACTCTAAATATTGATAGTTATTGACGATGTTTCGTATTCATCCTGTACCTTTCTAAGAAAGTTTTTCTGGATTCAACTGATATTGACTATATGAACCTTCTTCAAAAAATCTAACTAGCACTCTGCTGGCGGCTTTTCCGCATTTTCTGGAATAAGAAGCACCCCGTGTCCTATTTCAGATTATGGCCTACCTGTGTGCTAAGCTTCATGAAAATCCGTCTTTATCGTGAAAAAGTAAAAAAAAGACGTGTGGCACTTGGAGGCTGCAGCGGTAAAGCTATTGCATAGCATTTTTTATCAACTTATGCAATTATATTTATTTATTTATTTTTTATTTATGCAGTATTTTTTTTCTTTGATATTAATTCAAGTTTTTCTTTGATATTAATTCAAGTAACACTTGAGCGTGGTGACTGATAAGAAAACATTTTTTTCTTTTATTGAATAAATGTGAAGTTAGTATCGTTTAAAATATTTTTATTATCTTACAATACATGTAGGTTATTCAGGAATTTTATTTCATTCACGTTATCATTAAAAATTCAGTATCAGGTAGTATCATTCAATATTGAGTTAAATAAAAATTAATTAATATTTTGAAATAATTTAATTTACGAATCTCTATAGCCAAACTATATGTGTTAAGCGCCATTTGTGATTAATTTTGTAGTGTATTCTAATATTACCTTGCTACGTATCGTAATAGTTCTCGTAATAGAACATAGATGGTGTTTTTACAAGTATTAATATTAGGAAATTATTATTAGTTATTTTTCGTTAGGGAACTTCTGAGATTTGGTCTCCACGCTCAAGGCCCGCGATAGAAGCTATGCAATAGCTTAAAGATTCTCTCAAATTCTCAGATTTATAATATTAGTAGGATATCTATACTCCAAACGAATAGCTACACTTCAATACCGATTCAGAAGAATCCCCTCTAAAGATTTAAGACAAAACTGTAAGCAGTATCTGTATAACGAGCTGTAAAAGGCGGTACACTACAGTTTGGGTTGTCACAAATTATTCTACTCACGGGGTTGATAGCCGGTCACGTGCCGTCCGCGCTAGCTATTCGTTCCCGGACTAAGTGTCCCGTTAGCTATTTCTTCCTACATATTACTTCTCAATTTGTAGAATGCTCCAAAGGATTTATTTATTGTGTTGGAAACTATACAGGACTCTAAAAGTTATCCATGATTTACATAAGGATAGACGATATGAAGAGTAGTATTGAATGGCTAGGGTTATGTTATTTATCAAGTTGATAGGTCATTGTGATCCACTGCTGATGAGAATAATTTGGGAGAGTGGGCAAAATATTCAGATTCTCTGATAACGTATCACAAATAAGTATTTTTACTGATCCCACAATTACGCCCATTGTGACCCATCAGTATAGTGATCTTTTGATCCATTTTAAGGCACGAAATTGCTTAAGCAGTTTCACATAATAAAACGCATTTCTCCATTAGTCTAATTCAACCAACAGCGCTTGAAGTTGCTACACTCAGTCAATCAATTTTATGGTTATTTACCTAACATAATTATTTCAAAAACATGCAAGCATGTACGTATATTTTTGTTATATTCTTATTCAATTGTAGATATTATAAAATTGAGTACATAATATCAATATAGTAATAATGGGTCATTTTCTTCCAGGTTCTTAACTTTTATCACTCAATTTATGGGAGGTTGTAGCTTTTTATTAGTAATGTAGTAAAGTTACGTTAAATTTAATAGCCGTCTTGTTTTACTTCCAACAGCCTGGAGTCGGTATTATTTCCAATATGCAACGTAGGTTATTAAACATCGAGTTTATATCGTCTCAATAAATCTTGGTAGACAACTAATCCTGCTAGCGGTAACAATGATTTATTATAAAATATTATCTGGTGGAAGCTTTGTTGTTCGTTACGGCAGTGTAAGGGTGTAGAACTAATAAACATTGGAGCCTCATTTGATACCCTTACATTACATTATTTAAAGTTATTATTAACCGACCAATCATTATTAATGTAGGACTAGATTCTCGATTATATTTTTTATGTTTGCTATCTCAGAATTCCGTCATTTAACAACCAATTTGATTATTATATCTTTGCCTGCCTGGCTAGAATTTGCTTGATTCAGTCGCTTAACAAAACATTTTGAGGTCAATTTTGGGTGGTTAATAAGAAAATTGTCATAGTAAAATTAAAGTAAAATATTAAGGTTCTTCATATTTTTTTTATAAATCTATAAATGGGAAACAACTTCAAAACTTAATATTTCTACTGAAACCGCAACCAGATCGCAATATTACTTTACAGGAAATTTTAATTGCATTCGTACCAGCACTCCATTAAAATTTTTATCCAACTAGGGCGAAGCCAAAGAAATGTTTATGTGTTTGACCGGTATGTTGGACCTGACAGGACATTGGACTCTTTAACTTTTAGTATATTAGACATTCTAAGAGACTAGACATTGTCAGCTGGAACTGGCCCCCAATTCTCATTTCATAGAGATACATCTCTAACAGAGATATCTCTAAAAAACATGGCGGATCTCAAATGAAACGTAATTTCCTTATTCTCGGGATGTCACATTAGAGATATAATCTCTGAGCCTTTTCGTACGAAATGCAACGTATGGTCCGGAGCGTTCGAGATTGAAATGTCACGCGGTTTGACCAATCACATCGTTATAAAGCGTTCGGGATTGAAATGTTTGACCAATCACAGCGTTGTAAAGCGTCCTTGATTGAAATGTTCACAATCTTATTGACAGTTCGTTTTCGTAATGTGCTTTCAGATACTACCATGAATGTTTCGTTATACGGCATGCGACGGCTAGTCTTTTTGTAATAATGGTTTTAAACTGCAATATCGCAGTAAATAAATTATAACTATTCAAATATAGTTTAGAATGGATACTATAGTGATTGTTTTGTACTTTTATATGATTTGAGTATTTTAAAACCTTTTTTTACGTGTAGTCGAGTTTTGTTGACTTGATGTTGCTGTAATCTAAAAAATGGAACGTTTATTTCATATGTCTAATAGTAATGTCGAAAGATAAAATTTCGAATGTGCCCCAGAATAACTTTTATGGATACATTCGAGATTTTGCCGACATGTCTCGTCGAGATTTAAAGATTAGTGATATGTCTAACTTCGAGATTATCTCTACAAAATGAGAAAAATTTCGAATGTGCCCCAGAATAACTTTTATGGATACATTCGAGATTTTGCCGACATGTCTCGTCGAGATTTAAAGATTAGTGATATGTCTAACTTCGAGATTATCTCTACAAAATGAGAATTGGGGGCCTGTACATTTTGCCGGTATTTATTTGTCTGTTCCCTTGGAACATCTAAGCTACTTATCAAATTTTAATAAATGTGGTATCATTAGGAGCGTCTTGATCATGTGTGTTTTGGTATTTAAATTATTCCAAAGAGGAGAAGCATTTTCTAAATCTACTAAAAAATTACCACGAGTATAGTGCTGCTGGAATTTATAACTATCTAATGTAATACATCTCTTGACGATCTTTGGCAGCCAAGGCATGATAATTTATAGGTAAATCAATTTCAATCACAATTACCTACAAAATAAGTGTATATGCATTCATTTATCTGCTGTAATACATAATAGTTTTTCCTTAATATGTTTCTTAATTCTGTTCGGTCAAAGCTCCTTTCAGGTCAACAACTTACTTTGCTACTTACTTTCCGAGAAGCGTTTGGACGCCTGTTGGACTTTTGATTTGGTGAGTGACCAACAGGCTTGACCATTGCTAGTTCATTCAGCTACTGTCTTGCATGATTGATAATCTTTACTCATTTAATTTCATCATTCTAATGTAACTAATTCGAAATTCTACAAAAGATGTAAAATAAGATGTAGTACTTTTGTTCGTTAAAAACCAAAGTATTTACTAAGCAAAATTTTAACAGCACTAACTTCTGTATTTTAATAATACGTCTAACGTCACAAAGCTATATTTGCTCAATCCATTAGTTGCTACGTTAGCTTTGCATTTAAACTGGAAACTTTGAGGTGTGAGGCACTACAAGGCACTGAGGCAATTCAACTGTCGTGGCGACTTAGCACCGAGACCAAATCAAGTTGCAGCGTTATTAATCAACTTGAGAAGATCTCCGACGTTATATCGTGTGTGGGATTAATCCTCTCCTCTCAGCTTATACGAAACATAAATGGACTATTTGATTTTATATCGTGACTATTTCTTATTCTTTTACGAATTGGAATTGTGTACCTACGATTAAGGTTCAAAAGTAATCCGATTGTATTGTGTAAATATATTTTACGTCAAAATTCAAGTTGTTACGAATGTAATAGTTATATTTGTTAGAATAAATTCTACATTCAATTCTTATTTGTCCTTTACCGAATGTTATTTGTAATTAATTACAATAATAATGTCATCATATCAAAAGTGAGATATAAAAACTTGAATCATGAATAATAATTAAATATTTGATCATAATAATGAGTATACAAGTTAACTGGGACTCGCTCTGCGGTCGAAATTCGACCGTAAGTATCAAAGGGTTACCAACTACAGATTTCATATTCCTTTAATTTTGCCAGGTTATTAAGATGTCAACTGTCGTTTCTATGACAACATTCAAACATTCGATGACATAAAGTTTAGTCAAATCCGTCCTTTAACGCTGAACGCACATATATCGGAATCGTACTGTCAGCATCGCATTTGTATGAAATCACATGAGAGCCCGATGCGGATGACATATGCGTCGGCATCTGTCTCTCATATGATTTCATACAAATGCGATGCTGACAGCGCTTACGAGGCCGATAAATGTGCGTTCAGCATAATAAAGCAAGTTCAAGTTTACCTTAACCCTACAACCGCAAGGTATAATTTCGCAATAACAAACATGATAACAAAAGGGTACTTTTAACAATAATAAGTCGATTCCCAGTGCGCTCATTATTAAAAGGCTTTACTCGTTCTATACGCGGGTATTCGGGTCACGTGCTAAACGCGACACGTACGTTTCATCCACACTTGCGCCGATGGCCCCACCCCGTACGTCTCTGGACTAAATTGTCTCGTTATATATTTGTTCCCGCGTATCGATTGGACAGAATTGTCTTGATGTAAGCAATAACCAATAGATGCTGTAGGGAACTGAAATTGAAAGGACTCAACAGTGTTTATTTCAATTACTTTCAAACATTCATTTTAGGTCATGGACATTACCAACACCGTATACAAACGCATTGCCAGTCTAGAGGGAAGCGATATACCTGCTTCTTGAAGGACACCACATAGCTTAGTAAAGGCTTGGGCCGGAAATTACGCGAGAACCGGACTGTGGTCTCTACCAATATAGCACTTACAAATAACTTAATTTAGCCTATATGCTTGTTAAACGATTATTAATAATTATAAAATCTTCAAGTTTTTTAATGGCTCAATCTTTTTATCAACCCATGGCATAATATTGTAATGGATGTATCGTTTCTTCGGGAACAGCTTTTTTGGGATCTTACTAAACGGACTGGCATGTTCACAGGAAATTTACATCTTAAAGAATTGTTAGGTACATAAAAAATGTATTAGTATTGGTACTGGTTAATAGGACCCAATTTTTGTAGTGAAAAATTGGAATTGCAATAAACGACTGCTTTCTGTTTCTTTTTGGCCAGTAAATCATCGGTCAGTGATGCCTTTCGTGTTTGTAGGTGAAACTGGCTATTTACCACTTTACTGGTAAGTCGTAGATCAGCTTTACTGAAAAAAAAGTTACTAACCAAGACCTTTATATGTAAATCTGGATGGAAAGCTTCCGAGAGGTACCTGAAGACGGTACCTGATATTGTATGAACAATTACGACCAATCATATATGTAGGTCTGACCAGTGCTAACGTTAAGACTCGTCATCAGCAGTGATAGCCTAGTGGTTAGAACGTTGGTCTTCCGAACGCAGAGGCCCGAGTTCGATCCTGGCACGCACCTCTAATTTTCAAATAAGATGTGCGTATTAGAATTTTTTTTTACTTGCTTCGGTGAAGGAAAACATCGTGGGGAAACATACCGGAGAGTTCTCCATAATGTTCTCAAAGGTGTGTGAATATCAATCCGCACTTGGCCAGCGTGGTAGACTTTGGCATATACCCCTCACATTATGAGAAGAGACCCCGAGTATAGCATTGGGACAATTGTGGGTTGTTTCTTTGCTTTTAACCAGGTTTAGGTTGTAACCACTCCTAGATTGTCGGTGTATAACTTCTACCGATGATTGGGCGCTGATATTCATCCAATGTCACATGTCTTCAGATAGATATTTATCAATGTCATCCGTCATACATCTTCGAAGCTTGTCATCCAGATTTATATACATATAAAGTTTTTGTTACCAGCCAATCCGCGAACCGCGATCTGTAAACGAATATAGACGAATAGCCAGTGGGAACCGGCACTGGTATTCGCGTATCGGGCTCGTGACACGAATACGCTACGTATTGAACACGCCACGTATTCAATACGCCGCGCATTCAGTATAACCTGTATGGATTCACTTGAATACAACTCCCACTAGGTACACTTGAGTCTGTTTAACAGCTTTATATCAATACTACAAATAAGGAGGTTTATTACAGATTAGTCATTACTTTGTTTTGAATAACCGATGCTTTAACTACCACTCAAAACAAAAATTTTAGGTAGGATTATTGTAATATTTTTATTGATTTGTGAATAGTCAGTGATATTCAGTGATAACTGCATTCAAATAAGCTAAGCTATTTATGAGATTAGCGGGAACAAACGCGCAAACCGACGCAAATTAATCAAAATCTTTGTTACGGAATCTATTGCCTTTATGAATCTATTGCCTTTTCGTGCTTTTTCTGTGAAGAGTCTTTTCTGTAAAGTGAGAGCCATTCACAGAAGCGCTCAAGATTTTTTTGCCACTAGCGGTCACTCATCCAATTATCGACTGCGCCCGCTGTTGCTCAACTCGATCGATCACCTATGATAGACACGTCATGCTGCCGGGCTATGAGCGTTCGGAAATACAAGCTGTTTATTCTTCTGATATCCGTTTCGTTCAACTTCAAAGCATTTCTCGGTACGCAAAACTAGTTTAGTGCAACACTGCTAATCCAGTTCTGGTTGATGTAGTTTGGCATCACACAGCGCTGACAACTTTACTGAGAACTACAGGATTTGAAGGTTTCATAATAACTTTTTTATTATGCCGAAGCACTTGTGTTGAAGACTTCCTTACTTAAGTCTTTGGAATGCTTGATCATTTTTCATAATAAATACCTAGATTATTACCGCATTATACACTCATATTGACAGTGAGAGACTGAAAAATAAATTCTGACAGGCATTGCTCTCAATGAAGCTCCTTCTTTTACCTTGTTGCCTCGTATCCATTGTCACCTGTAGCATAAATTTCATTTAACTAAGCAATCTTTAAGAACGAAAGCGAAAAATATAAAAGTTTTATAGGTAATTTGTTCTTTGTTCATGTGTTTCGCTTCCCTATCGGTACATAGCATAGCTCGAGCTGCGCATCTTTCTCGCGCAGCTACTTTGCGGCAGCGCATCTTCATATCGCATCTTCCTCGCACAGCGAAATAGCTTAGTATTGGTGGAAACGGTCACATATTTTCGTAGCGTAGATTTCACATCTTCGCAGCATAGCTGCATAGCACATCTCTGGTGGAAAGGCACCCTAACTGTTAAGTTTTCAGGATTAATTTAAAATCTTACTCAAGTTACGTCATACGACCTAATTCCAAAGCGTAAGTGATGAAAAGTGTATTAACATAGACGAAATGATACTTCGCGCAGCTAAAATAATATTTCAGTTTTTAATTTAAAAAAGTCTGTGAAAGTGCGATGAACTAATTGAAAAGTTTCACCTCCCGTTACGAGTGGCGGCGGTCGGTGGAATTAAAAAGTTCAGAAGTTGTCGGATTATGGCCGCGGCTAACAGAATTATTCTGGGATTTGGTTCGGCAACCGATAGTCTCTTTAATAGGAAGCCACATCGACAGCATAGTACTGGCAAGTTATGCAAAAATAATTATCGGATGTATCTTCTTAGAGCAAAAGTTTATAGACTGAGGATTACATATTCGTAATTTTATTATTTATTCACCTATATTATTTCTGGTATTATTATTCTTATGTGTCAGTACTTTTACTTCTTTTTCTTTGTTTGTTTTACTTTAATTTCCTGGCCGGCGAGGCATCAGTGGCGCCTTTGGTTTGGTTTTACTTATGTAATTAAAAAAAGTATACTACATAACTATATTACCTATGTCAGAGCTGTTAGGTAACAGAGATTAGGTTACTCTCAACTATCAAGTATATAAAATCCCTAAAGTAAAACATAATTTGAGTTGTTTTTTTAAATATTAATGTCTAAAAAGGTCAAAGTTGTACTAGTACTAACAAAAGAACCTTTTGTGAAATCTAAAATTAAACATTACTATAATATTTAAAAGCACCGCCTGTCTTTAACGATCTTCTTAAAAGCCTTTTCTTATTTTTCAGCATCCAAAACTTTTGTCTTGAACTGTAATAAATGTTATCCTATAGAGTAAGCAAATATAAAAATCCTAACTTTGTTGACTTCTTGTATACCTTAAGTTCCTTAATATTTTTGTATAATTTAATGGTTTTGTTTTAGTTATTTTGCCTTTTTAGTCAAAATGTGCTCATTGCTGTGATAACAATTAGCAAATATGCTTTAGAAATATCCCAATTACGTGGGAACTTCGGATAAGTTTCCATATTTTTAACTGACAACTCTACAACTCGTAAATAATTAGTAAACCAAATGTCAAACAGAGAGTAAAAAGTTACTAAACTGTTTGGTATTGATTTACTTATAGCAGATAGGTATATATTTTTTTTTATCTTTTCTTACCTTTTTTATCTTTTCTTTTCTTTTCTTGAATTATACGAGTATCTAATAAAACAAAAACTTCTAAGTAGATAACACGATTAAATAACATTAACAGCAAACAACAACAATAATAATTATATTACAATATAATATACCTACTTGTTACTCAGAAAACCTATACAACTCGGTGTAATCATTTCCTCAAACTTGGGCAATAATCCGGGTACTTATTGAACTTTTTAATCTCGCTCGAACAAAGTAAACTGCCAATGTTCGATGTTAAACTTTCTAATTAGACCATGTTATTTCCTTCAACTTTTATTTGAAATATTTATGCTTAAATGTATAATGTTTTTGAAGATCGCTCGTTATGAATTGAAATATTGCTGGTTTTAATGATAATTAGCAAGCAATAAAAAACTGTCATAAAATAGAATTAAGGCAGTTAATTAAACTTTTCTTTAATGTGTCTTAAACCCTTTTAGTTTTAAAAAATGGCACCATTCATTTACATTATATGTAAAAATTAAGCATTACCTGTAATAAAACCACTCTGGAAGGTAGTTAAAAACTCCTAGTATACCCCTATATAGTTAAAAACCCACTATAAACCCAATAATTTTCACTGCTCCAACACCTTAATTTAACAAAATAAATATGTCTTCACCAAAACGTCCGCGTGACACCATTAACAAATCACCAGACTATTAATAAGGACCCGAGAGCCCTAGTTTACCATAAATCATATTTGATAGCATTTTCCGGCAAGAGCAAAAACAGGACCGTTGTATCCCTTCATACATAAGGATGCCGACCCTCGCGAAAAATGATTTGTTCACACGGAATATTCTGTTATGCTAACGCGACCATTTCGTGGTTGCCGGCGTGTTTCACAAGGAATGAGTAAAGATAGGCAGATTTCATTTAAATAACGGGTACGATGTTTTGTACAGGTAGTTGAGTAAATAAACAAAGAAAATGTTTATTTCCGCGGACATAACACACACGAACATTGATTACACAAAATTTTTTTACAAAAGACACAAAATATATTGTATATGTTATAACGAAAACAATACTAAGTTTTTATATTTACATTGTTCTGTAACGAGTACATGTGTCTAGCTACTGACCCAGAAAATAGGTCTTATTCAGCATAATGCCATACGCATAGCGCCGTAGCCAACTACGGCGCTGATTTTCAATGAATCCAGTTCAATGAGTAGTATTGTATATCGTGATTTGGCGACGGTAGCAACTTACCATCTGCTCGTTTGTAAGTAAGTTTTAACAATAACATATAAAAATGCATGCTGGATATTGAAACATGGATACGAATAAAATTGCAGTTTAGTAGTAATATTTGTTTCGGCGTGTTATAAAAATAAGATAGGATTGATACAAAAGAAACAAAAGTTACACATGTAGATGTAAAACGAATGAGGTTCGACTCTGATCAAAATTATTGGAATAATTGAGTTGAAATTAATGTTTTTACGATAGACGGATACTCAGAATATTTATTTTGTACACTGATATTTGAAATCTAGCAGTTAACGTTTTATATAGATGTGAATTAGCAAATATCAGTCTATTTTTATTTGAAATGCATTTGACATAGTAAAGGGAATTAATCATTATAAAAAATGTATTTTTGATTAACTAAAGAAGCATAATTATCATTTTACACGCATACATAGTATACACACGGTTTTTTTTCGCTACTTGTTTCTCGTTTTCGATCATACGAGTTCCTAAATTTACATTGTGGTTTTCAGAACTAGGTAAAAGTATTATGTGCGTTGAAAGGTACGCTCTTGAGGCATCAAACGCGATAGTTTCCGAATATTTATAGTCACCTTTGAAAAGATTACGTTAGAGCTACACGTGTGTAAAAGGATCTTTATGAATATTTATTTACCATGATACTGCCTGATACCTACACATTGGCTTGGATTACGTTACGTTAGATTATTTAAACAGTACGTGGATGCGTTTCCAAAAACCTAAAATATTTTTTACACTTTAGTTAATACACGTAAGGGGTCCTTTGATTATAATTTGTTATTTAATAAACTTGATAAGTGCAAGTTAAACTGGCTTGGAGAGGGTTCCGTACGTTGATTAAGTATTTTTCTATTTCATTTGTTTCAGTCGCTGGTGATTTTGGATGGTAAGCGCGTGCCCGCGCCGGGTCGTAGGTTCAAGGGAGATATACCTAAATAATTATAATATTTGGGAACTTAGATGCCCGTAATGACGGCTGCCATTTATTAATATGAACTAACCTTGTCTGGGCGTCTTTAAGCGAAATGGAATAATCATTTACTTGACCTGAATAGTTGAATAATTACCGACCATTGATTTTGCCAAAATTTGTTAAAAATTCCTATTAGTTTTCATTGGCGTTAATTATAAATCATATTAAACATCATAATCTAGTAAAAATCCCATTACACCATAATTTATGTAAAATTGAATAAAAATATAAGACGTCAAAACAATTTTATATGCAGACGCCTAAAGATATTATTTATGACTATTGAAATCTAATGATTATAAAAGGACGGTAAAGAAAGTTTTCAGTATGTTAACGAAAACTGTTACCTGTTTGAGAAATACGTAAATAATTTAAAAATATTACACTTTGAAGTGAATCCGGGGGCATTAACAGTAAACCAATTGTAATCATACTTCAAACGTCATAGTGGTCTTAAATGGCAACATAATACTATGTCATTATGTATAACTATTAGAATATGTAATTTTAAAAAATAAATTTTTACCCACCCTAAGATCCATTCTTCTTGCGGGACTTTGAAGTTCTATAAAATAATTATGTGAATATTTAAAGGATAGTTCATACAGTTTTTTCACTTTTTATTTCCCTTTTTGTGTTTATTGAAAGTAATCAACCAATGACGAAGAGAACTTTGTAACTATCTAATTGCTTGCTGAAATAAAAATCAGTAAGTAGGTAGAGGACTCAATGAACATGATAGTTATTTGGATATCATTTGTCTCATATGAGTATTCCCCGATCTATATCGGGGCGTCTATGCGACGCCTATGCATCGCTGGCACTGCCCAAATCAAAATTAAAAATTTAAATCAAATAATTATAAATCCTATCTACACTTCCTATAAATACGTTATCTGAAATAAAATCTATCTAAACACAGAATAACTACAGTAACATAATTCTAATCCATAAACCCCTATGTAGTACCGACTATTCTCCCTTAAAGTGTAATTTGAGCTAATAAACCCGTACCCACGAGATGACAGCGGACACAATATGGCACAAGAAACTACTCCACCACAGGGAGCTATGAATAATGACACTTCGGCGCGACTCGGAAATGGGCAGTGACGCCAGCTCACATTGTGTCGTAGGAACTGGGAATACTCGGTTGATATGAATTATGTCCAGATTATTAAGTCTAAGGTATGATTCACAAATTCAAAAGCTTTATTAATAACAGAGATTAAAATGTGTTTAATATTCAGCTTACTTTGGATATGTATAACAAGCAATATATTGTAGCAAGCTTGGGGTTGCATTTAGTGTTTGTTTTATTTCAATCCGTTCACAAATAAAAAAGTTATATCAATTTGAAATAAATCAATCAAGTGCGAGTTAAATTCGTGTGGAGAGGGTCCCGTACATTGATTTATCTATTTCTTATAATATGTTGTTTTAAATGTAACCCAAATATTGTTTGAGGTAATTAAAAAAAGTGGACTTTCGAACCATGTGGCTAGCCAATTGCCACTTCAGCCGGCTTATTCACTCAGTTATGTTGGTTATTCTTGTTTGTCTACGGATTTTATGGAGATATATCGAGCATAGCTCTCTTCATAGCTCGCTGTGCGATTTTGAGCTTGTAAATAAGGCCAATAATAAAGAACCACGTCTCGGAGCCGTATGTCATCAATGGCAATACACACTGCTCGAACACCTTCAACTTCGGGTACTGAGGTAGTGTTTAGGACGACAAGTTAGGACGCAGTTTCCTGAACGCAGCCCATCCGAATTAGATTCTACGAGTGACTTCTTTCTGGAAGTTGGACTTACCAAAGATTTATTTTCGTCACTACACATCATGGTGTACCAGGTTCCATTAACACCACCTGGATACCTGAGCTTCGACTTTCTTTCTTGGCGTTCCTGGCGTCTTTCAAGAAATGGGTCTATTGTTTTTTTCGAGGCTGGTAACGCATTTGTGACAAATCTATAGAGACATTAAAAAAGGTAAAAGTACAAATTTGAAATCGACAAATTTAACACATTAATTAAAAAACATGTTCTCTCATACATATTTTATGGAAAAATATGTTTACCAACTGAAAATGTAAGTTTGTTCATATTTTTACCTTTTTCTTTTTATGAACATAGACTTCTTATTAATTTTCCTGTAATATTTAAGTAAAGAACTATTCCTTGTATTTTTTGTCCTATTTCTAGCTTCAGTAATTTCGGAGATGAGGGGGAGGGAATGGTCAATTTTTGGCTTTAATTTTCTTGAATAATTTTGAATATACCTATTGTAGAACAATAACAAAACTATAGTCATTTGATTACGAATAGTACATAAATACCAAATTTCAACTCATTTTGTCCAGTAGTTTTGGAGTAAATTGGCTGTAAAGGGCGGAGACACACACGACAGGATCACTCGTGATCCTATAAGGGTTCCGTTTTTCGTGATTTTTGTACGGAACCCCAAAAATTATCCATACATTTATTCAAGTGTGTGTTTACTGAACTGAAGCGAGGGAATTTCCTGGTATAAAATATAAAACTTTATTTTTTTAATAACGAAAAAATTTACCTAGGTACAATGAATGAAATTTCTGTTTTATATCTATTTTATCACACACAATATGCTTACGGTAGTTATACAATACAGTAAGCTATTTTTGTCATTTTTTATGATAAACCTTTCACAAATGTTGGTAGAATATAGGTACATAATAAATACCTACGTGCTAAAATAATTTTTATATTTCTATAATGTGAATCAGATTTCAGATTATCTCATAGACTTTACACAAAAAGACCGAGTTTAGTTACTCACTGTAACATTTTTCTATATAGTATAAATAATTTCATAATGTGTGTCCAGCCGCCAAGCAAGAACTCGAACAACCCGAATATCGTGTTTATTACGTACGCAAATTCAAAGGGTAAGTAGACAGCTTTAAAGATGATACAATTCGGTTGCCAGAAAGCGTTTTATTTTAGGTGCCAAATATTTGTTGAAATGCAACTTCATAAGTTATTCATAACTTACTGCGCTTTTAATATCAACCTTACTTTACTGTCTTTTATATAACACAGTAGCATTGGTATTAATATTGCTTGCAGAGACACTAATTATTACCTATTATCAGGCCAGGCGCACTCCGCACTTTTGGTATTATGATGTTACAAATACGTGCCGCGTTCGACGTGTCGGGCTAATTTCAGAAGGGCTGCCACGTACACACGCGCCGCGCCGTGGTGTCATACATTCGTAATCTATCAAATGTCATTACAAAAAAGACAACCCTGACGTTGTCAGAAGGGTTAAGAGTTATGACTAGAAAGAGAGGGAACGTCTAGATGATTAGAACTGTTGACGATTAGCGCTGTGTGACCTGAATTACACTCTATTGTGGCGGAGCAGAGTCGATATATTTAAATGATTCGTCGGAGGGACTCATCTGTACCAATAGGTACTATTATGTAAAATCGAAACGCATTTGGAAATTTAGCAGGAGGGTTTCATGGCTCCATATAAATCACATCTAATCGCTTGGTATTTTACCAATGCTAAGCCCGTTTTTTGTGAGAACTGCAATTATTTTTAAACATACATGCTACAAATTTGCAAAAAAAAAGACAAACATTCCTTGCTTAAATTAATGGAACACGTATTTCCCAATTTATCTATTTAAACAACCTACTTTTTGTCATCTAAACTAATTTTATAAAGAAAAAAGTTTTGTTTTTGAAGTGAAACTTCTTTAGAATCGTTAGTGATTTGAAACCGGATGCAACGACAGGTAATATGACCGCTAATTTCGACTTTCAATTTAACTTGTCCGTAGCTCAATGGTCAGGACGTAGATACACAATACCTAATGCGCAGCACAGTGGGGATTTTACAGAGGTTTTGTTTCAAAAATGCCTAGAGAAAGCGGTTTTAAACCAAATGCAGTAATTCTTTTTTTAATATATACCTGATAAAATTTCGAAGACATTGTCGGAGCCCAAATTTGAAAAATCATAATATATAAATATACAGGGTGGTCCAAAGTATGGAAACCCTGAATAACTCCTCAGGAATGCATTTTGGAGGAAAATGTTTTGTACAAAAGTTTTCTGATTTTTCCTCAACTAACTACGATGATGATCTTGAATTTGACCTTGACTGTGGCTTTGAAGGTCAAATCAAGGTCAACTTCATTTTTTTAAATGGTAACCCCTATTTTTTATTATGGATTCGGAAAGGGCAAAACATTTTATGCAAAAAATGACCTTGACCCTGACCTTGAATGCTTAATCAAGGTAATGTTTCGAACGGGAGACTCACATTATTTATTCCGGATTCGGGAATAAAAAAGGAATAAAAAATCAGGATCAAGGTTTTTTTGACGTAAAATTTTCTGCCCTTTCTGAATCCGGAATAAAAAATAGGGGTTACTATTTGAAAAAATGAAGTTGACCTTGATTAGACCTTCAAAGCCACAGTCAAGGTCAAATTCAAGGTCATCATCTATTAGTCGAGAAAAAATAAGAAAACTTTTTTACAAAACATTTTCCTCCAAAATGCATTCCTGAGGAGTTATTCAAACACTGAATAACCATACTTTTGGTTTTTTTAAAACCGCCTTCTCTAGGCATTTTTGAAACAAAACCTCTCTAAAATCCCCACTGTGGCAGGTTCGCGTCTCTCAGTATTTTTTTTTTTAGTTTTATTTTTTTTTAGTTTTATTTTTATACTGTTTTTAAATATTTTTAAATATTTTCAAAGAATTTATCAACAAAAAATAAGAATTTCATTCTTTCATTCTGTCGATCGACCGGCCGATTATACAGACACAGTAAAAATGCTAAGTTGTATTCATAGATGGCGCGAGGAATAAGATAGAACATTCGTTTTATTGCTAGATAGATTTTTAAAAAGTGCTAAGTTGTATTCATAGATGGCGCTTCGATTTATTGCTTTAAGATTCAATTTATTGCTTTTTCATCTCATTATCTTGAAACCAAAATTTTGGAAAGTTTCACTTCTACCACGTGTGAATTGCACACATTTTTTTTTTGTTTGTATGTTTGTAATTGATAAACTCAAAAACTACTGGACGGTTTTCAAAAATTTTTTCACCAATAGGATGTTCTATTGTTTACTTATTGGCTTTATTTAATTTAAAATAATTGGCATATATACGAAAACTGAATCAAAGCAACGACAGTTACAGGCTATCGCAAAAATAGATGAAACTAAGGAAATATTTATAAAATATATTCGCAATAATAATCAAAACACTAAAAATGTATTTTATGTAAATTAGAAAAGTCAAAAAGCCAACATCACGCGGTGTTCCCAGGCGGTCACCCATCCAAGTACTGACCGCGCCCGACGTTGCTTAACTTCGGTGATCGGACGAGAACCGGTGTGTTCAACGTGGTATGGACGTTGGCGAAAGACTCGATGAAATTTGAACTAATATTATAAAGAGGAAGGTTTTGATTTTTGTTTGTGTATTTGTTTGTAAAGTGTAAGCTCAAAATCTACTGGAACGACTTCAAAAATTATTTCACCAATCGGATGCTCTATTGTTTCTGAGTGAAGTGGGCTTTATTTTATTTAAAAAAATAGGCATCCATACGAAAAATGAAGCAAAGCGAGAATGTTTACTAGTCATTTATAAAATTGTAGCCTATTACAGCTTTCCTCAAGAATGTGGCTATCATGTGCGATACAATAAAGGTCGTACTGAAAATCAGTAGCCGTGGTTCACCGCGGCATATGCTGAGTGCGTACTTTTTTTGTTAAGCAGTGCTGCAGCAGGTTATGTATATGTAACAACTTATAGTAATTTTATGAATCTTTTATTATGAGTCAATTTGTAACTTGTTGCAGTGCTTAACAGAATAAATAATTTCTTTCTTCTTTATTTTCTTTCATGTAAAGTAAAATAGAATTTTTCAAATCCGACTGACTGTTGCAGAGATTAGCACGTTTTCAAAACAAACAAACTTTATCTTTATTATATTACTATAGATAACATATATTATTACTATAGATAGGCAGACGATCGCAAGTAAAATTAAATAAGTGCATCTAGTGAACACAGAAATGACAAATACAAAATTATCGTACAGAATAATTATTTTTCATTGTGCCTCTACGAATCTTGCAAGTTCTTTAATCTTTAGTTATTGAAATGTAAACTTCAAAAGTTCAAATTCTATGAAGTTGTCCTTGTCTTGGATTCAAACTTTTGGGTCAAACTAATTCGAAATTACTGGGGAGGAAGCTTAATCATTACAATCTATTACTGTTAACTCTAATTACTGCTACAAGTAAATTAGAATTTAGAGCACTAAGCGTCAGTACTAAGCGTCAGTATTTATATATCTATGTTAAAAATCTTAATAATGGTCGCAAACATACCGGAACCAAAAAACATTCCTTTGAAGCTAAGAAAACACGCAATTAGATATATAGATAAGAGGTGCCACGAATATATTACCATTTTTAAAAGGATATTCCTCGTATTGTTAGATGCTTGCCATGAACTGGGATTAGATTTAAATTGTCAATTGAAGTTACTTAATTATAATAATATTATAATTTGTTTATTAATTGCTTATAAAAAATTCGTCGAATTGATTAACTATTTTAGATGAAAGAACAATAACGATGTAATTATTTAGATTTTACACTAAGTTCGATGTCGTTTTAACACCAATCCAACGTTTTAACCTTTTTGATATAAGTAAGATACCTTCTAATTAGTAAAGTTATTTATTCGAAACAAAGCTGGGATCGCTAGTAAATTAATAATTCAAAACATGATGTTGAGTAACAATTTCTTAGTTAAGACGAGGTTTGGTCAAATCTATATTGCTGTTATAATTAATTATATTTCTAGATTAACTCTAGAAATATGATATCAGTAGAAGTATCATTGTGCAATTGCTTAAGTTTCAAATGAAAGTTCCGTTACAATTGTGTTCCATATTAAAAACGGTTACAGGAGAAGTAGTTAATGAACTTTTGAAACTAATTACGGTTATTGATTTCGGGTCCATTCAGATGATTTAGAGGTGCCACATCATATCAGCACACACGGACCACAGAATATTTAATAATAGTGACGTGTAACTAAATAATAAATCTATTCTAATCCGATAGCAAAGTAAGAGGATATACAAAGCAATGTCAAATACTTAACTGATAATGCTAAATTTCGGTCCGAAATAAATATAATTTTGCAATGGTGGTTACACAAATTATATCGATATTGAAATATTCCCGCGTAAAAATACCCGGAAATTTATCGCCAACATATAGACGGGAATTTGGAGAAGTTTTCCGGTGAGACGGAATGATAAATGATGGCGATGAGAACGTGATATCTTTTGTTACGGTTCGCAGGCAGCACTTACGGTAATTTGAACCTTAAGACATATCTACATGTACCCATGTGTAACTAATGGTTTTTTAATATTTAGGGGAAGCGTAAATTACAGTCTTTAATATGTAAAATGAACAAGTAATAGTGTGTTTCAAGTAAGAGTTCCTTTTGCTACCACACTAGTCTATTAGTATGAGCACAGGGGAATGCTTTTGCAATCTTTTTGCAAAATTTCTTAAATTTTGTTGATGGCAGTGTAACAAATCCTTGCCATTTGTTGAATGTTGTTCAACATAGTTACACTGTCATCAACAAAATTTAAGATAATTCAGCAAGAAGCATACGACTAATCTAAAACATGTGAAAATTTGTGAGGATTTCTGTTACTCATTCTCGAATAAACTACTGAACAGTCTTTCATTTTTACCCACATAAAATACACGCAGGTAAAGCCACGCTAGTAAATTAAACAATTGTTACTACAAATATTTATTCATTTGAAAAATCTTCCAACACAATTTTTCCTGTTATCACTTCACCGTAAAGATTTCGCACGTGTTGATTCCAACACGTCTTCCGGCGGAGACGGGTGATAAATGAAGGAAGGAAAACTTGCGTTTCAAATGAACCAAGGAAATGCGAACTCCTTCACGAATGAATTTACAAGGTTATATGTTTGTAGCAAGTTATTTATTTATATCTATTATCATATTATATCTTATTTAACCCCAATCCCACGCTGGATGAGTGTCGTAAGAGGCGACTATGCTCTGGTCTGCTGGTGGTAGGGCCCCTCGGAGGGATTATATTGGCAGTATTGTTTTTAATGGTTAATTTATAACATCATTACTCTTATAATTTCTCCATGGGGTTCGTCTGGATGGACTACCCTTGAGCATCAGTCAGCCACTAAACGACTCGTCGTGTTCTGGCTGGGGGCTTAAGAGCCAGTTCTTGTTCTTCCGTTTCTTTTCCGGCAACGCATCACATGTGTTGCTAATGTTCATGGGTGACGATAACCACTTACCATCGGGTAGATCGTCGGCTCGTTGGCCAGCTATTTCCAAAAAAATATATGGAACGTTCATTATTTTTTTTTTTTCATTTTCATAATTTTCTTTTTCACATGAAATTATTAGTACATGGGTAGACCATAAGCTGGAATAGGATATCGGGTATTTATTATCCCGGAAAACGAGGGCAAAGCCGCGAGCAGAGCGCTAGTGTTATAATATAATAAATAAATAAATAACGCTTCACATTCATAGCCCCACACTAGGATTCCGTGTCGTGGGTGCCATAGACAACACACAAGACAAGACCTCGCACCCAGACCGAGAACAGAAATTCAAACTCATCATTCAAACTGCCCCGCTGGGAATCGAACCCAGGACCCTTGGCGCGGCGATCCAGCATGGTAACTATTGCGCCACACGGGTCGCTGTGTAATATAGATTACATTGTTTTGAATTTACTGCTTTTTAAATTTAATGCTTATACAAAATTATATTCCAAAATATGACAGAAATAAATACAGTTTACCTTAAATAAGACTGATAAGACTTCAAATTCTATAAGGCTTATTTCGTTTACAGGCGGCGTAGAACCTCCGTAATACTCTGTTAAGCTTCTGTAGCACAAAGTTCTAATAAAAGTGCGTGTAATCCGCCCTTTAAGGGAGAGAAAAGTTGCTAAAGCCTTTACCGGTGATTGTCAAACGTAGAGGATAGCACAGTCTGTAACACTCCTTTTTATATTTTATATTTATATTCTATACAATAAAAAGATCGTGAGTATCCACTTGCATTTAAAATGGTTAGCATCCGCGATAATATAAATTTAAACTCCTTCTTGTGAATGGCAAATTTCCAAAAAAAACATATGCACAATAATTAAAAATCCTATTAAAATTAAAAGCATGAAATTAAAATAAAAGCAAATTAAAGTTAAAATAAATTTTTTGAAAACAATAAGTAACAATATTGTAACAAAAAAAACGTGTGCAATTCACAAGTGGTAGAAGTGAAACTTTCCAAAATTTTGGTTTCAAGATAATGAGATGAAAAAGCAATAAATCGAATCTTCTACCTTGTTCCTCGCGTCATCTATGAATACAACTTAGCATTTTTTAAAAGATAACCACGAACATAAGAAAAAGAAAACAGTGGTAACTCACGCCATCTCTTAACATAATATGAAGAGTAAAATGAGCAGCTAGCGCCATTTATCTAGCAATAAAACGAATCTGCTATCTTATTCCTGGCGCCATCTATGAATACAACTTAGCATTTTTACGGAGCTGTTAGATGCAACGACGAAATTAGCAGTTATATTATATGCATGCTTGCCGAGTATATTTCTGTCTCATTCTTTCCTACACATTTTTGTATTTGTGTCTCTTACCTGTCGTTTTTTCCGTTGCATCCGGTTTGAAATCACAACGATTCTAAAGAAGATTCACTTCAAAAAAACACGCATATAAAAGTAGCATAATTCCCAAAACAATTAGTTACCTTTTTAGAATAAAGGCTCAAAACTTCACTCAAACTTTGAGTAACATTGCTCAAGGGTAAGAACAGAAGTAACAAAACTGACATGACTTAAAGTTGCCGATAGATTTTAATTAATATATACGAGTAGTTCCCGGGAGTTACAGTTCGGGAGTTTTGCGTTATGTAATTATAATAAATGTCACCTCCAAACATAATACAGGTACCGCTATAATGGAATTTCACCGGCATGTAATATATTCTTAAGTATATTCTCCATACAAGTAGTCAATATTTATGTTAATTAGTTTGTTGGTTTATGCATTTCCGTTTATTTTTGGTGTGTTGCAAATTCTACAGCTATTTTAGAGTAAGGACCCCAGCCATTATATGCCCTGGGAAGTCTACCTAACCCTCTTATGGCTATAGCGCAAATATTCGTCATGGTATTAGGAATTTTGCTTTGATATCTGATACCTTTTAATTTATGTGTGATTGACGGTAAAAAATGATTACTTAAAGTAATTATTCTAAATAATGATGATTAATATTTTTAAACACGCCAAGATGGTTAACGGTTAACCGCAGCGAGCGAACATCAACGCGGGCCGCAACTTTGTGAGTTTTGAAGATACATGTTTGAAAATTTTTATGTTTGTTTAGACAAAAATATTTAACACGCGTGTCGGTTTTTGTATATACAAAGAATAACGTTGTATATAGAGTAATGTTGCTATTGCCGATGCTTTACCTTTGTTTTTGTTAGTTTATTTAAATAAATAAAAAACCAGATAACAGATCTGTATACGACAGATTGTCGTAAACACGTCATTCTGTAATGTGTTTTTTAAATCTACTTTTTTAACTATTTATACATGATAATAAAACGTCTATTGTCGTAACGTATAAAGATAAAATTCCGAAAGTCAACCTATGGGAAAACCAAACAAGTAATCACTTCGTTTGACACAAATACAAATAGAAATAGAAAACAATATTGACATAACTCGATCGTATAAAATTATTTTGATGAATATAAATAGTCGTCCGAGGGTTTGGGATAAAATATACAAAACCTTGAATATTTTGATCGGATTATCTGAACGACTTTAAAATCGAATCAGATTATAAGTCTCTAGGGATTCCATAATTAAATTTAAGAACGTTCAACTTGGTTGATTGTACCGGATTTCAAGTAGTTTAGAGCCAGTGTGGTTTGTTGGAGAAATACCCAAGAGGTTGTTTAAGTTTCCTATGATGTAAAATCCTACTAATTTAATTTCTAAATATGAAAGTTTTTGAGCATATTTGCACAGACTTAAAAAAGAACAGACGGAATGTCAACAACAAATTCAGTGAGGCACTCATAGTAATACCAACTCCTCTATACGTACAAGTATCACACGCACATATTGACACCATACTGTTATTAATCGGCCGCCATTACCGCGTCAGACCGCACAAAAAATTACGCATACATGGTAAACAGGTGGCGACACTCTCGATAAGACAAGGTAAAAGGTCTGGGTTATTTTCACGTCCGTGCATGTTTCTTACCTTTTCACTCAAAACTACGAATAAAGGAGAACCCCAGTTTCCATAGAAACTCAGGCCTAAGTAGACAAGACTGGAAATTGGCTGTTAATTAGATTATTGCAAAAAGTTCAATTTCTCCAATTTTCACGGCTGTCAGCAATGGCCAACTAAGGAAATCCTAGAATTAATCACCTTAATTATAGATTATGATTATGTCATACTCGTTTCACAGTGCTATTTAATATGTATGTTACACTTACGTTGGCGGGTGTCTATTATAATATCTACTACTTCAATGGTTTTCACCCAAAACGAATGTCATAAAAAGGTTGTATAATAAAAGCTATTGCATATTTCAAGAGATTTTATTAGTTATCATTATAATATATTAATATTTCGTGTAGTTGTGCAGGAGGCGTTATATTTCGTTAGTACCTTGCCCAATCAAGATACCATAAAATACTCATTGTAAGTATGGCCACAGCAACCTCCTAATCTTCTAAAGATGTATAGGGTACGTTATCCAGTGTTCAGGACTTATTCTGAACCTTTGTCAGTCACAAAACAGGCGATTAAGGAGTCCATATTCATATAGTATTAGTTTGCAAGAAATTGTAGCGAAACTGCGAAACACATTCACCAAAACACAAGTACGAAAGCGAATACAATAGAAAATTAAAATCACTGTGTGCGTGTCGATGAGTTTCAATAGTAAATAGGACTCCAAATACGCTGAAAATATTTGATAGTAAAAATATACAAAACACGCGTAGAAAGATGAAAGATCGATGAGAAATATGACAATACAGTGGTGTTATTTATAAATACTATGGTTACCAAAATGACATTATTAGGGATTACATCATCTTTGTTGTCAATCGATTAATCGATGTCAAAATATTCGAAATGTAATTTAATAAAATTAGCGTAACGATTAAATGGTAATTATTACAATATATTACATAGTTTTGATTTTTATGGAATACGAAAATATGTAAAAAATAAATTAATATTATAATTATAATCAATAAATAATACATAAAATATATTATTATGTTCCATCAATCGATCAATATAAATCGATTCAATCGATTATAAAATCGTATGTAATGAGGTAAATACTGTGAAAACTTTTTTGCATTATTTAGTTCATTTGGCAAGAGCAGCTGAAGCTAAGATTTAAATATGTTTATCTTATAAATAAGACGATTTTTTTGGTATATAGTTTACTCTTGTCTAGTCCGATGTTCTAGCACAGATTACATATGGTTCGAGGCCGAAAATTGGGGTTCTCCTTTTCATGAAATTTAGCTCACAAGCAGACCGTGATCTGGAATAAGATAAAGAGCTTTTATTATCCTGGAAAATCTATACTCCTCTCCGTTGTAGTGGAAATCAGATCTTCGAATTTAATCACGTTCTGTTATGTCAAACTTACATATAAACATTAAATGCCACTTCTATTAACCATCTCGTACGGATGTATATCTTTGGTACAAACTGCGACATTTAGTCGCTTAGTCAATTTTTCCTTTCAAGCGTCGATATATTATTATACATCCATACTTCCGCCAACGGATCTCCAATATAACTCTTATTCATTGAATACAAGCTTCAACCTGAACTGAGGACAGTTTACAAGCCTAGTAAACAGAAATGTGATCTACGCCCTGTATCGTTAGGGGATAAATTACCTTAAATGCAGTTTAGGTAAGTCACAGAACTAAAGGTAAAGTTTCAGGAGGCAAACTTAGCACAAAGGAATATTCTCAGAGGAATATAAGTCGTGACATCAAGCGACGGACGGTTTCAAGTTGGCGTAGTTAAGCTTATGAAAGTGCTGATAGTAATGCGACAAAATTGTTGATAGTGATCCTTATCAAATTAAAGCAAAAACGATCAAATGCGAGTCAGACTCTAGGGTACTGTATCGCTGCGTAATATAACGACGAAACAAAAAATTCTATGGAGATCCCCTATAATTTATTATAGAATTTTCTAATTATTAGTTTTTGCTGTTATAGCAACCATAGTATTACATACATTACATACTGTGTAAAAACCTGTTATGGTTCAATAATAATCTGTGGTAGACTGACAGACGAACACCTTTGAGCATAGGACAAGTGATATGAAGAAAATCAGGGGCCAGATAGAGTCAAGGAAAGGAAAAACATTATATTTCATAGTTCCTTAAGTAATAGGCGATTAGATAGAAGAACCTACTAGAAATTATTGTTCTGGTATTGTATCCACTCAATAATTACTTCGATACATAAGAAAAGCAAAGACAATAACTCTTACATCAGATTAGAAATGGGAAACACTTTGGCTTAAGGAAAAAAGAACAAAGGAAAGGTTATTAAATAGTCCCATAGAAGCGCAATATTCGCAGACCAGGGCGCGCCGCCGCCAAAACCAATATAGCTCGTAATCCCGACACACATAATGTGTTTTTGTTCCCTGATTTTTCACTCTAACGGAGATAAGGCAAGAGGCAGACACACAAATAAACCTTTTTGTGGCTTCAACGCAACTACTCGTGTAAACAGAGGATATGTTGAGTAAACACGATTATTTATTTACCACAGAGTGAGTCTCATGGTAGTGAATGTCGTTAGATTTCCATTAAAGTAAGCTGAGCTTCATTGTTAATGTACCTACCTGTGTATTCTGTGTTGTATGAGCCACAGTATTGTATGAGTTTAGTCTGTTGTTCTCTTGTTCTCAGTACTACTCAACTTCACTCAACAATAAGTCTTAGACGTTGATACCTGAACGGGGCTTCGCTTCAAGTTCTGAACGCACGTATCATAATTATGGTTTGCATATAACATCGGAGGAGGAAAACGGCATCTTAGGCTTCATACATCCCAAAGTTCAAGCCAAATGCTCCATGGAGCACACTGCTAAACTGCTAGGCTATGGCGCCAGATACACAATACAATAGAAAACTCTTTATTGCACACCAGAATAAAATGTACATGTAGATAACACAACTATAATGGATAGTATACAATAGGCGATCTTATCGTTAAAAAGCGATCTCTTCCAGATAACCCTAAGTGGAAAACTTATCTAAGTTGACAAATAAATTGCTGGTAAAGGTGTACAAGTGTAACTAACATATGTACGTATGATTCATGAGGTCTATAAAACTAACACTATGTGAAAAAAGGAAAGGATATAGTAAGATTGCGATATGATAGATTATAAAGGATTATATTTTTATTAGGAATGATGAGTAAAGGAAGAAGATAGCAAATGAGAGATACCTCGAATTTAAGGTTACTAGCCACCCCACAATGATCCCAATGGTACGGTCAAAGAGTCATAAAAACATGAGTTATCGAGTTTGTCCTCTTTGGCTAGCAATGCATCTTTTGTGAACTAGTAATTGATTCTCTTGGTTGACGCCAAATTTTTCAAAATCATTAAACAAATTAAATTCTAAATAGAAACGAGATGTACGTTAGCTAAGAAGTAAATTTTGTATGGTTTTCACAACTTCAATGTACAAAAACATTTAAGTTTCAATCGCAAAAAAATGTGAGGTCTAGAAGTCCAGAAATGTACTCCAACATTTAGATACAAAACTTATAATATTAAATTAATTTAGCATAGCTAAGAACACTCATACAAAAAAACTAAATCAAATCCTCCGTTCATCCGTTTGGGAGCTACGATACCACAGACAAACAAAAAGATACACACACGTCTTTACAACACCCCTCTATTTTCGTCGGGGGTTAAAAATAAGCGGAATAAGATTGCTTAGAGGTAGAAATACCATGGTATTTATTAAATACGCTATAAGGTAAGGTAGGTTCTTAAGTAAGACATATTTTATTTATTTATTTATTTATTCTTTATTGCACCTTAAAATTAAAAGATACAAAAGGCGTACTTAATGCTAAAAGCATTCTCTGCCAGTCAACCTTAGGGCAGTGGGAGAAAAAAGAAGGTGGTAGCAAGAAAAAGAAAACAACAAAAAAGAAAAAAAAAACAGGAAATAAAAACTATGTCATTAAATTGTATTTAAGTACAATATAAATTATAAATATATAAGTATGTATGACATTGTTGTTGTTGTTGTGTGACATTGTTTTTTGTCGATTGATTTCCGAAACGGTTTCTTAAAATCCAAATTCTACAACCATAAAAATATAAAAGAATACGCACAGAATAAGTTATGGCCATATTTCATTCCAAAGGATATTATTCATCTGACAGTTGGCATATCGTCAAAACATCCATGTTCTACACCATAAAGGAAGGCGAGCAACCGAGAAAAGGCTTCACTTGACCCCATTCGCTATCCGCCACATTTGGCAAAGGGTAAGGAATTTTAAAACAAAGCCTAAATGAAACTAGGACGAGCCTACTATATGAATGCCTTGAGATCGCCAACAAACAAAAACAGGCCTTATTTACAAAGCAATAAGGATGGCTGATGAAGCATAGGATGGTTGAATGTGGATATCCTATGCAAACGGAAAAGATCGTAAAAATATAATGCATATTGGAGTTAGGGTTGCCAGAAGGTCGAATCTTGGATAGATTGTCCAGATTAAATGTATATTTTCTTTGAATGTATTTTTTACCATCCATGATTTTTTTATGCTTATCATTATTGTTTGCTATTAAAATACAACAACTTATAAATTACTAACATGACTGACTTGTTTATCATGGTATACCACCATTTCCTTCTATAAATTAGTATATACTAATTTCATGAAAATCGTTGGAGCCGATTCCTAGATTCCAATTATATATACAAGAATTGCTCGTTTAAAGATATAAGATTACTTAATATGAAACCGACGCAGTTATATTTTACACTATATTATGGTATAAATAAATGAATATTATATGTAGAAACAAATGTGAACAAAATAATATTAGTCTTATTGATTTTTTTATGGAAATAGCCGGCAAACGAGCTGACGATCCACCTAATGGTAAGTGGCTATCACCGCCCATGGACATTAAAAAGACATCAAAGGTATCACTGATGCGTTGCCGGCCAAGAAAGAGAGAAGAAAAAGAAATAAATAACTGGCTCTCCAGCCCCCAGCCGGAACACGACGAGTTGTTTGGCGGCTGACTCAAATGTTCAAGGGTAGTAGCTATCCAAGCAAACCCCATGGAGAAATAATAAGAGTAATAATGGTATTAATTAACAATTAAAATCAACCAATAAAAATATTACCAATATAATACCTCGAGGGGCCCTATCACCAGCGGGCCGGATTTAGTCGCTTCTTACGACACCCATCCGGCGTGGGATTGGGGTTAGTATTCTAAGCCGCCCCAATACGGCTAACGAATGAATGAAATTCCAATATAATAAAACATTTGCTATTCCACTTAACATTAATATTATTTTCATATCCAGAATGTAAGGCTCATAATTCGCAATAACAACCAGGCAACCCTAATTGGCCCTCATTCAAGAAAGAAACCTTGGCTTCCTCATTATTGATTCAGGGAATAATTCCCACTGTACCGTTTTTCGGTTGGAATCGTGGAGTGGTGCTCAAGTGTGAAATCATATTGTTTTCGACATTCGGGCCATTTCAGGCCTATTCGTAAATTGTTTGGGTGTACTTAATTATAACTTGTTCGTATTACTTTCGTTCATTTTGAGGTTGTCTGTTTGGCAAATGTTTCAAAACTAATTAATTGTTTATCAGTGGAATTTTTTTGTTTAATTGAATGTTGAATGGCGGCCAATAGGTAGGAAAATTTGGAAATGTAATTTGTGTAATTTCTTGCCGGTAATTTACAGTAGTAACGACAAAATATAATTGTTAGTCCATCCATCCATCCATCAGCCCTTGGAGGTCCACTGCTGGACATAGGCCTCCCCTAACTTGCGCCACTCTAACCGGTCCTGAGCCTTCTGAATCCAGCGGATGCCCGCTGTCTTCTTCAGGTCGTCGGTCCATCTTGTCGGGGGGCGTCCTGTACTTCGCTTTCCGAGACGCGGGCGCCATTCGAGGACCTTTCTCCCCAACGGTTATCGGTCCTTCGCACTATGTGGTCAGCCCATTGCCACTTCAGCCGGCTAATTCTTTGAGCTATGTCGGTCACCCTTGTTCGTCTACGGATCTCCTCGTTTCTGATACGATCACGTAAAGAAATACCGAGCATAGCCCTCTCCATAGCCCGCTGTGCTACCCTGAGCTTGTGGATTAGGCCAATAGTGAAGCACCACGTCTCGGATCCGTATGTCATCACTGGCAACACACACTGCTCGAACACCTTCGACTTCAGGCACTGAGGTAGTGTTTTGGACGACAAGATATGACGCAGTTTCCCGAACGCAGCCCATCCGAGTTGGATTCTACGAGTGACTTCTTTCTCGAAGTTGGACTTACCCATCTGGATCACTTGTCCCAGGTAATTGTATTCGTCTACAAATTCGAGAGCAGCGCCGTCAACAACAACCGGTACGGGTGTGACATGGACATTCGATATGATTTTCGTCTTGTCCATGTTCATCTTAAGACCCACCCGTTGTGAGGCGCTGTTCAAGTCCCCGAGCATTGTACCTAGTTCCTCCAGGGATCCTGCCAGGATGACTATATCATCGGCATATTGCAGGTGTGTGATGTATTCGCCATTGATGTTAATGCCACGTCGTTTCCACTCCATCAGCTTGAACACATCTTCCAATGCAGCGGTGAACAGTTTTGGGGATATAACGTCCCCTTGCCTGACACCTCTCTGCAATTGGATGGGGTTCGTGGCTGTGTCGTGTACTTTGACGGACATGGTGGCTGATGAGTACAAATACTTCAACACCTCGATATACCGGTAGTCGATCCGGCACCGCTGAAGAGAATTTAGTACTGCCCAGGTCTCTATAGAATCAAAGGCTTTCTCATAGTCCACATAGGCGACACATAACGGCAGATTATTCTCCTCGGTCTTCTGTATAATCTGCCGGAGTGTGTGTATGTGGTCTATGGTGCTGTAGCCTTTCCGGAATCCTGCTTGTTCGGGAGGCTGGAAGTCGTCAAGCCTGCGTGCAATGCGATTTGTGAGCACCCTCGAAAACAGCTTATAAACGTGGCTCAGAAATGCGATTGGCCTGTAGTTCTTCAAAAGGGCTTTATCGCCCTTTTTGAAAAACAGAGTCACCACACTTCTGCTCCACGCTTCCGGGGTAGTTCCAGTATGGATGACTGTATCAAACAGTTTTTGGAGCGCCACTAGGAGGGGTTTCCCCCCAGCTCTTAGCAGCTCGGCGGTGATACCGTCATCTCCCGGTGCCTTGTTGTTTTTAAGCTGTTTGAGGGCCTCTCTAATCTCATACAGGCTGACGTCCGGGATATCCTCAATACTATCTATTGCTTTCTTTATCAAATACTTCTGGTACTCACAATTTATATTGAAGTGGCCGACAAACATTTCTGACAATTGACACTAATGACAGATAAGCTTATCAGCCTTCCATTTTTATCATTTTCCTTTCATTTATCTTACAAAACAAACACTGACTACACTTTTACACACTAAACTTTAATTAAGGACCTGGTCTAAATTAAACATAACATAACATCTGTGATAGCCTAGTGGTTTGAATGTTGGTCTCCCGAACGAAGATGCCCGAGTTCAAATCCTGGCATGCACCTCTAATTTTCAAATATTATGTGCGTATTAGAAGTTAATTATCACTTGCTTCGGTGAAGGAAAACATCGTGAGGAAATCTGCGCACCGAAGAGTTCTTCAGAAAGTCCTCAAAGGTGCGTGAAGTCTACCAATGCGCACTTGGCTGGCGTGGTAGACTATGGCCTGTTCCCCTTACATTGTGAGAGGCGACCCCGAGTCCAGCAGTGGGACAATTATGGGTTGTTCCTTTGCTTTGCTAAATTAAACATTCCTTCAAAAACATTGCATCCTACGGATTGTTGAAATATGTAACCGAGTGCGTTAAATATTGAAAAAATTGAAAACAGCAAAATTCATTTTGCTTTACGTTTTATCCTTTACACTTCAACACACTGCGATTTGAAACTGACATAGCCGTAGATATTAATTGAATATCGGACATATGAAATAGAAGAATGAAAAAAAATCCCACCATCGAAAATTATTTTCATCTCCTAGTGAATATTGCGCAGAACGACTGCTAAACTTCGAAAACCCACCGAAATTCCAACCGCGTCGGAAAGTCGTACTACGATTCACATTCAAATTTTTTCAATCAAAAATTGTAACCAACTTTGTTAGATCCAACAGGTATTGTGAGTTTTTAGGTACTGGGTTTTTAAGGATGGTTTTCCAGTGAAGCGTTGAGCCATAGATTTTTTAGTGAATACCTGACAAAGCCACCACCGAATACTTATATTGCCGGTCAAGAAACAAACTTTCTTATACTAGATATACCCAAGCGATTACCGCAGAAAGGTAATAAATAACAGCAGTAATAATATAAATTACTAAAAATAAATACTTATGTGAGGCATTTCCGCCAAGCCCTTCTGGACTAGTATTTTAGCAGAACCGCCAATAAGATGGTTTTGACAAAAAGATTACGAAAATTTTTTGTGCATTAAAAAATATGTTTAGTGGATAACAGTCCTTAGACGTTACGTTCAACTGGCGACTACTCCGATACACCAGTGTGTATTTCGGGAACATTTTAATTAAATTTTAACTTTTTAAAATTGTTTGACTTTTAATTTATCAACGTTCAAACTTCTTTGTATTATTGTAGAGTATTGCGGGGACTGGAACAAGTGATCTAAAAAAAAAAGTTCACGAGTATCATGAGACACAAGTTGCTGGGCTTTGTACCAGTTTCCCGATGATAATCCCGTAGGTAATTGGATGATGGAAGGATATTTACACGTATCCATCATCTTTTTGCTCTATGTTTTAAAGCTGTAGTGAAATTTTTCACGTGTTTCTGTCATACGGTCAGAAAGGAAATCACGGAAGATTGAAATGAAAGAAATTAATTTCAGTCTTCCGTGATTTCCTTGGTGTAAATGAAGGTCATGGGCGATGGTTACCATTTACTTTGAGATTGCACTAAAAGTGTTAATGTCACTAAAATTTACGCAGATATTCAACATAAAGTTCTTAAACGACTTCAAGTACCAAACATAATTTAAAAACTAGATTCAAATTTAAAAAAATAAAATGTTAAATCCGAGAAATCTGCATGAAATAAAAGATAAACCAAGCACGCTTGAATAGATATTATTGTCACAGATATAATTTTAACCTTGAGGTAGTAATACGGTAGTTTTCCCAGTCCTACTAAAATTGCAATGAAAGTAGGGCTTAAACATAGGCATGAAGCACTAGGATTCCTTATATCGCGGGTGGCATGGATAACTCATTAACCCAAGACTCGGAAACAACTTATCTGACATATACATACATATACATATATTGTATAACATCTTGAACTGTAACTTAACTTATATCTGATTCTCATCTCATTGAAAATTGTATGTTCCACTTATTTAAATCACTCGCTTTCTCTGTGCATGTAGTCTACATCTTTAATTACAATGGCAATTACCTTTCTTCTTATGCAATCCTTCTTTATGTTGTTTTGTTGTAAATTGTGTTGATGTTCAAATAAATAAATAAATAAATAAATATACCTAAAGGACTTTCCTGGCCAGGAAAGTCTGTGTAGGTCACTGGCATTAACAAACCACAGAAATAAACATGTGAAGTCTTATTTTTATATTTTACTAGCTGACTCGGCAAACTTTGATCTGCCAAAAATATTCTGAATAGGGACACCGTAGTCACCTAGCGGTATAAAATATAATCTTACTTGGCCTTATTATCATATCTACCAAATATATACAAAATATTCATAAAAATCGATCGAACCGTTTCGGAGGAGTGCGACCACAAACATCGTTACACGAGATTTTTATGCAGATTTTTACATGCATTATATTTTCTAATTATTATTTTGCAATTTATTGGGGGTCGAGTCTGCTCGCTAAATTATGAGGATGCTTTTTAGTTGTTTAAAAGTCATTAACAGTAACCGATTTTGTAATTGACGGTTGAGTGTGGCCATAAAAGTGATTATTTGAAACATTCTCCAAAGTACCGAGTCATTATCCGGCCATTATACGAGCAAAGCTCATTGTCGCGGGCGAACTAAATGTAACGACCTATTCCAAATTTAGAAACACATTACTCGACAAAATTTTCTCTTTAGACTATGTTCAGATTGGAAAAAATAACCGACTTCAACAAATCTCTGAAATATACGTATAACCAATTCACATTATTGTTTTTTTAAGACTCTCTGTTTTTGTCTTCTGTTGCCAAATCATTTCAAAAAATGTTTCCGACGCTGTTGTTGGTAGCTCTTGCTAATGATGGAGAATGCGTGTCACGATTATACATCCATCCATCCATCCATTGCACGCAACATGATTAGTTAAGTGACTGTGAAAGATAAATTTAAAACATTGAGCGCTTTCTTGCTTCGAGCGGTCGGTCCTAATCAATATTTTTTTAGCATAAGAATTTTGACTGCCACTAATCTATATACAAATTCGCAATAGATCCGCGTAATGAAGAACGCTGTAACTAAAAGACACGCCAAAATAATAACGTAGAGTCAGCTCCTAATGAGCCAAACAAAGACAAAAAAAGAATGAACAAGATTGCTGAAACAATTAAGGGAGTGTTAAAAAAATGGAATGAAATTGCTGAAAAAACTGTTAGAAACTTATTCAATTAAAATCGAAGGTTTTATACTGATTTCTATAGACTCTATACATTATGAAAGTCAATGCTTTCCAAGCTGCGATACCATGCAAAACGCGTTTATTCCATCGCCGTAAAATAACAAAAACATGGACATTGTACCCATGAAAGTGTAAATATTCAACGCACGAACGCTCTTGGAACTTTTTGAATGTTGGGATGAGGTGTAAGGGAGTTCACGATTCGGAATTTGCTGGGGGCATTTCCTCATACAATTTTTATTTAATAGAAGATAGGAATGACTATTACTTGAAACCTGGATTAATACTAGAAACCTTGATCCCAGTCAAAGAGAATAACGAGTTGAAACTGTCTCAAAATAGAGAATCGTAATCAAGACAAAAAAAAATGTATTCTGGTAGTACTTATTTTTCAACTTCAAAATGAAAAAAAAAATAACTAAAAGTACTCGGTATAATTTTACCACTGACTGAGCTATTCATTGACTTTACTGAATTTAATCACTCTTTCCCAGAAATTTCTGTTTCATAAGGTCTACAAAGTTTATTAACACTGAATACATTAAGTAACTTGTTATAGAGCGTGTTATCGATGTGTATGTGTGAAATTTTCAGAGAATTAATCCGCAACAGTGAAGAACCATTCTAATTTAATTGAATTTACATCTATAATTTGACTTTTCAACTCCGTCGAGTATCCAAGGATGGCGAGGTCAATCGATAGTATTATAATAAGAGGGTAGATCTCGAAACTTCTGATGAGATATTGCAGTGAAGGTCTAATTAAGGGTGTTTGAAGTGATGTCACTCTGAAAGGGTTACTTACACAATGTCTGTCCTTTATTAAACTGTTCAATTAGCGAAGCATTTTGCTACTGTGACATATACATATATTTACGTGTACTAATTACTTTGAATATTTTTTTAAATTTTTAAAACATTCGTCTTGTTGACTTTTCTTGCGGCAGGAGTAAAATGGGACAAATCGTCTACTGTCTATGGCCAAAGGAATCCATCCATCCATCCATCAGCCTTTGGAGGTCCACTGCTGGACATAGGCCTCCCCTAATTTGCGCCACTCTGACCGGTCCTGAGCCTTCTGAATCCAGCGGATACCCGCTGTCTTCTTCAGGTCGTCAGTCCACCTGGTCGGGGGGCGTCCTATGCTCCTTTTTCCGAGACGTGGGCGCCATTCAAGGACCTTTCTTCCCCAACGGTTATCGGTCCTTCGCACTATGTGGCCAGCCCATTGCCATTTCAGCCGGCTAATTCTTTGAGCTATGTCGGTTACCCTCGTTCGTCTACGGATCTCCTCATTTCTGATTCGATCACGTAGAGAAATACCGAGCATAGCCCTCTCCATAGCCCGCTGCGCTACTCTGAGCTTGTGGATTAAGCCAATAGTAAAGCACCACGTCTCGGATCCGTATGTCATCACTGGCAACACACACTGCTCGAACACCTTCGACTTCAGGCACTGAGGTAGTGTTTTGGACGACAAGATATGACGCAGTTTCCCGAACGCAGCCCATCCGAGTTGGATTCTACGAGTGACTTCTTTCTCGAAGTTGGACTTACCCATCTGGATCACCTGTCCCAGGTAATTGTATTCGTCTACAACTTCGAGAGCAGCGCCGTCAACAACAACCGGTACGGGTGTGACATGGACATTCGACATGATTTTCGTCTTGTCCATGTTCATCTTAAGACCCACCCGTTGTGAGGCGCTGTTCAAGTCCCCGAGCATTGTACCAAGTTCTTCCAGGGAACTCGCCAGGATGACTATATCATCGGCATATCGCAGGTGTGTGATGTATTCGCCATTGATGTTAATGCCACGTCTTTTCCACTCCATCAGCTTGAACACGTCTTCCAACGCAGCGGTGAACAGTTTTGGGGATATAACATCCCCTTGTCTGACACCTCTCTGCAGTTGGATGGGGTTCGTTGCCGTGTCCTGTACTCTGACGGACATGGTGGCAGATGAGTACAAACATTTCAACACCTCGATATACCGGTAGTCGATCCGGCACCGCTGAAGAGAATTTAGTACTGCCCAGGTCTCGATAGAATCAAAGGCTTTCTCATAGTCCACATAGGCGACACATAACGGCAGATTATACTCCTCGGTCTTCTGTATAATCTGCCGCAGTGTGTGTATGTGGTCTATGGTGCTGTAGCCTTTTCGGAATCCTGCTTGTTCGGGAGGCTGGAAGTCGTCAAGCCTGCGTGCAATACGATTTGTGAGGACCCTCGAAAACAGCTTATAAACGTGGCTCAGAAGTGCAATGGGTCTGTAGTTCTTCAGAAGGGTTTTATCGCCCTTCTTGAAGAACAGCGTCACCACACTTCTGCCCCACGCTTCCGGGGTAGTTCCAGTATTAATGACGGAATCGAACAGTTTTTGGAGCGCCACTAGAAGGGGTTTCCCTCCAGCTCTTAGAAGCTCGGTTGTGATTCCGTCATCTCCCGGTGCCTTGTTGTTTTTAAGCTGTTTGAGAGCCTCTCTAATCTCATACAGGCTGACGTCCGGGATATCCTCTGTGTAGTGTCGGGTCAGTTTAGCTCGCTTGTCACTCTCATCGCGAGGAGGCGGAGCTTGAGAGGAGGTATACAACCGTCCGTAGTATCTCTCAGTTTCTCTCAGAACTTCGGGTTTCGACGAAACCATGGTGCCGGACTCGGTCTTCAACCTCGTAAGCTGACTTTGCCCAATAGACAGATCCCTGGCGAACACTTTTGAGCCCCGGTTTTGCTCAATAGTGTTTTTTACACGATTTGCGTTGTGTTTACGCAAATCGCGTCGCCTGCACTTGGAGATCTGTTCATTGAGCCGTCGGTATTCCCTCATAGAGGTTGGAGACTGCACACATAGTTCTCGTCGATCCCTCATAAGACCGAGAGTTTGTTCTGAGAGAATCTGAGATCTACCACTAGGGTGGGTCTTGAAATACTTCGACCCTACCTCGTGGACAGTTGTTACCATCCTGGTGTTATACTCGTCCACTGACGTGCACGATTCTAGGCACGCAAAACGGTTTTGCAGCTCAAGTTGAAAGTTTTCGGATCCCTGGATTTGGATAGGTGTTGGGCGAAGCGTAGACTTCATCAGGCGTGACCGTTCCAGCTTCAGGTCGATAATTAAAGTGCCTCTTACAAGTCGGTGATCGCTTCCGGTTTTAAACCTGCTGATCACAGAGACATCATTAAATATATGCCGTTTGTCTGCCAGAATGAAGTCTATCTCGCTCTTCGTGGAACCATCAGGACTTATCCAAGTCCACTTGCGTTGCGGCTTCTTTCTGAAGAAGGAGTTCATCATGAAGAGACCTTCCTTCTCCAAGAAGTTAGCCAGCAAGTGTCCTCGGTGGTTCCGTCGTCCAATTCCGTAGGGACCCACTTTCATCTCGGCGCCGCTTTGCGTGCCCAGTCTCGCGTTGAAGTCCCCCATTACAACATTGAAATGAGCCTTAGAGGTATGTATGGCTCTGCTTATGTCCTCATACATAACCTCAACCTCATCGTCAGGATGTGTCGAAGTCGGCGCATATACCTGTACAACCTTCAACGAATACCGTTTGGATATTCTGAGTGTAAGGTACGCTACCCTGGACGACACGCTCCCAACTTGCACAATGTTGTTAACGAGGGACTTGTGAACGAGAAACCCGACACCACCTTGGGACTGATGTTCGCCCTCCCGATTTGAGTATTATCGTGTCCTCCCCCTGTCTTCGGACTTCAGATAAACCCACAATACTCCAGTTTAACTTGTCTATCTCTTCTTCCAGCTCGTTTACCTTGTCGTCGGTCCTCAGTGTCCTGGTGTTGTATGTTGCCAGGTGCAGAAGTCGTTTTTTAGATTGGTAGCCCGATCTCTGCCGGCGATTCTTAGCACCCCCTGCCCCGCCGTTACCATAGCCGCTACCGTAACTAGGAATAGCGGGGCTGCCGGGGACTGGGGGCCGAGGCTTAGTTGTGGCTATCATTGGGGGGTTGTAGCCAGTAGTCACCACGCTTGGCCAGTGCGTGTTGGTGACCGCAGTAGATGTTTTTGGTCCGCAGGAAGACGCTGCTGCCCGTCTCCTGGAGTATCCTATTAGTCGCCTTTTACGACATCCCAGGAAGAAGTGGGAGTGGTGCTATTCTACAAAGTGGACCCGGCACCACACGGGTAGGCCAAAGGAATATCTCAATGAAAAACCTACTCAACTGATACGCCACCGACCCCGCCGGCATTCCTAAAGGCGAAATATAATATAATATACACATATGGTATCTGTCTATAGTATCTGTATAGAAAATTTCGATAGTGTGATTCAGATTTAGGATGAGTTGCATTCTGCGGTTGTATTCTTAAGTCCTGTTGGTACAACACGGCGACCCAAAAAGAGTTTAGATTATAATACGGAACCGACTCATTTCACGTTCAAAAATACGATAAAATACTACTATTTGACGTACCGTCAAGGCGTCAATATGTAACGTATGGAAACATCGCTACATTATATTTACTAGAAAGGAAAAACTATCAATTTGTATGTTGAAAATATACGTATATAACAATAACGTTGGAATAACTTGCCTACGTCGGCGTTCCCGCCTGCCTATGATGTGGATGCCTTCAAGAAAAGAGTGAATAAGCTTTTACTAAGTTAATGTGCTTACCACCTTGGACCACATCTTCACTTACCATCAGGTGGGATTGTGTTCAAGCATTAACTTATTTGTGTAAAAAAAAATATATATACATATATATAGCAGAGGCCAGGTTAAATGGCCTCTTAACCACGGAAATGGTAAACTTTAAGCCTCTAGTTTTTTTAAATCACGCCTAACTCAAGTTGTGTGTGGCTTGAACCAAATAGCAACCCAAAAGAGCAAATACCCATCATCCAGTGTGGATTGACCACAACAAGGCTAGTAGCCAAACTATCGGGATTGCCTATATCAGCCAAAGTTCTCGAAGCGTTATATTACAATCTAACGATATCATTGAAATAGTTAACTTCGAACTTGTTAACCCCTTGACTTAAGCCCGTTTGGTATCATTCATCGTAAACTATAACTCTCCCATTCCTGAGTTCGGGTCTCTTCACATAATGTGAGGGATGTAGACCTTATTTCACCACAATGATAAGGTGTGCAGATTTTTTAACGATGTTCTCCTTCGCCGAAAGCAGCAATTAAAATGTTGTCACAGATGTGTGTAAGATTCTATTTCAAGTTTCCCGTTTGGGAGAAAAACTTTGAAACCAACAAAACAAAAAATAAGGGTCTCTGCGCTATGCTGCGGACGGACGGACGTACAGATATGACAAAACTATAAAAGTTCCGTTTTGACTTCGGAACAACCAAAACGAAACAACTTAAAAATAATAGTCAATAAAAAAACAGATTCTATGTTAAATTATGAGTGTCCTTGTTAAAAATGGAAATGAGGTTCTTAATTGAGCTGGTAACGGAACCTAAGCGAATTGTACAGTCTTGTAAGTTTCCGATTTGGACGGAATTTCAGAGGAAATTCTCGACAGGATGGAAAAAGTTGTTGAAGATTGTTTAGGACTTCAAGTGAGACGGTTAGAATTTCGATTCCAGGTTATAACGAGGCTGGAATTTCGGATCATTTGGCTCTGAGTAACGGAGCTTCAACGGAATAAATTTGTTGTGGATAAGAGGCTTTTGATACTAAAAATAATTTCGATTTCCGTTTTACTTTATAACATTAGGATACTGTTAGTATTTTAATTTAGTTAATTCAAAACTGGTTTATGGTACGTGCCTGTTACCTTTCATCTAATTGAATTAATTAAATACGATAAAGTTAACCTTTTTTGGTTGTTAGAATTTCGTAATTTTAGCTTGAAATCGAATAATTGCAGATGCGTTGAAATTAGCCATAACACAAAATTACTTTTAACATCACCTACGTTACCATTAATACACTAGTAATCAAATCGTTTGTAATCACATAAAAATTGTTAGTAAAAATCGTTAACTATGATCGAAGAACGGACAAAACAGGTAAAGTACAATTAGTAAACTATCTAAGTACCTATACCCATGCGAGCGACTCTGGTGGCAATGAAAATATTTGATGGTCGGAATTTAATTCGGAACGACTCCGAGCGCTCATTAAAGTACTCGAAACAAAGGAAAAAACTGTCAACTTGCGCCAAGTTTAATTGCCTTAATAAATCTCGAGCGGGAAGAAGTCGGGCCATGAAACCCAAGCTCAATGATTGATTTGAGATAATGTTTGCTGTCTACCCTTTTATGTCCTATAGAGTTTCAAATAATAATATGTGAAGAGATAAATTTGTAGTTATTTTTAAGAAATATGTAGGTACGTAAGTTTGGTGAAATGAGTAAAGTTAAGAATTAGAATAAAGTGCACAAAGTTAATTTTTATATTATGTAACATTATAACATTATTATTTATACGTAGTTTGTTTTATCTTTTGTTTTAAATATTAATTCGTAAACTTTTTACTGTTTGCACCTCTACTTACGCATTTCTTGAACGTCTGTGTCCTCTACCCTTAGGTTGTCTGGTAGAAATCGCTATTACAGCGATAAGACCGCCTATTGTGTCTAATAATACTAAAATTGTAATATTTTATGTACTTCTAGTGTGCACAATAAAGAATATTGTATTGTATTGTATAATATTATATAATATAGTTACAAGTAAATTGATTAAAGACAAAACACAATTATTGATTAAAAATGAACTACACTCCATTTTTGACCTCTGAATGGGTCACTAGTATTAAAATGCTTCTTATTATTAGAGTAGAAAAAGCAATGTCACACTTCTAGCAAAATTACGTACAAATGTAAGTTACTTTCTCCATCTTTTTAAAGAGCCCACGAATCCGCTGGGTTCGTGGGCTCTCGCGAGGGATCTCCATCAACGCCGAGATGCAAATGAAACTCTTTGTAAGGAATCTTAAGGGATTTATTCGTAAAAATTCTCGACCGGAACGCGCGGCCGACAAAAGGAAATAAATTGGTCCGGCTGAGTTCAGAATGTTATACTATTATTCGCGGCTTCGGTGAAAATTACTGCGCGAAGTTAGTTTGAGAAAATTGTATTGAATTCTGTCTCACACAGAAAATTATTTTACCTCTTCCACTGTATTATAAGAAAATAATTTAAATTTCTAAGTTTCAACTATTTCGCGGTCTTGTTGATCCCAGATGGTTTACCACCGCTCATCAATAGTTAATTACATTTATGTTAAAATTATCCTTACGAAAAAAGAAATCAAAACCATTCAAAGCTTATTTTATCAGGGAATAACCAAAGTTGTTAATCTTGGAATGATTAATTTACAAATATTATTAATAATTATTAAAATGTATAGTAACTTACAGCGTATTTACATAACCTACCTATTAATTTCAGTATCATAAGTATTGCACAGAAGCTACTGTCCCGAATAGCTGCAATTACGTAATATTTAGCAACGGCAAGGCAATTAAATTTGTAAAGCAGACGGTTGCAAGCAGACGGTTAAATAATGAAATAATATGATCACCTAAAATATATTTAAACAAATTCATGCTCCACGTCCAATCGTATAAAAATACTTTTCACTCTCACTTAGCATCAGGTCTGCTTATTTGCTGATTATATATGTGTAATATTTCATCTCATACAGCTTAAAGAAAGCCCTTTCATTACAAAAAAAAACAAGAATAACTATTAGGTTTATTAATCAAAGCGACTTTCGATTCGCTTTGATTAACAAAAAAATATACAACAAACATTTTGTGTTTACGTTTATAAACTCGACTCCAGACGACTAGTGTTGTAGAATAAAAGCACTGGGATATTTTCACTCATTTATTATTTTGTGCTTAAATCGCCATTTCACAAAGGTGTCTTATTCAAGAGGAGAAGAAATGGCGAAAGAAACTCCTCTACACATCTTTTAAAATAAGTTATTTTACAATTGATTCTTGCTTAAACTATTTTTGACTTAAACTATTTCTACAATTTAGAATGATTACAAAACACCCGTATTATTCGTTTCCCAGTCTAAGATAGAATGCTCTCCTGGGCCGCTCTCCAGACCGACCAACATGGTCCCTTATTATTGTTTTTTCTGTAACTCTCATATTTCATTCAACTCGAAACCAGAAAATATGACGTGTCGACAGGCACCGGAGCCGCGGAGTCAAGTGAATTCCCGAAATAATGTCTCGTTGTGGAAAATAAAGATGGTAATTAATTTTAAACCCTAACAATCGACCATCCTGACAACGTATGCGTCCCCGCATACGACACCAGGTGGTAACCCTAACAATCGGCATGTTGGTCAGTGGTTATATTCACACAATTACTTAACAACTACTATTATACAATACTACAACTTGTCAAAAACTACAGCAATACTACAGCAAAATTTCAAAATCATTAATTGAGTATTTTTTGTATTATGACACTTATTTCTTTTATGTAAGTAACTGTTCAACTCCGTCTTCTATTGTAAAATTTATAGGAAAAACTTACACATTGTTATCATTATTAAAAGTAACTAACCCACTAAGTACATGGGTTTCTCCGGAAAACAACTATTAACGTTTTTATTTTTGTAGAGTAGGTACGTTCGTTAAAATAAGTGTAACTTGTTCATATCCACTTACATTCCACTTACAAGCTCACATGTCATATAAACAAAATAAGTTATTGGCCTATTGAGTTCGAAAGTTTTGAATTTCGCTCGCAGCCACCCACTTAAACCACTTGACAATAAATGTAGTGTTTAGAATTCGTGCATGCTCTTTTAGTGTAGTTTATACTTAGTTAAGTTTAATATTTAAAACTAGTTGACCCGATGGACGTCTTCTTTTGTTTTATTCTTCTCTAGTATGTACATAATTAACTATTATGATCATAAATAACATCGAACCTATGACAACAATCCAAAAGCGCCAGTCACCTCATCTTAACACTATTTTATTAAAAGTCAAGAAATATCAAGTCATTATTTGAAAAAGCACCAGAATAATCGGCGTCGAAATTTCAAAATGGGTCATTTGACCCCTGTCCGTCTTTCTAGTGTTAAATGAGTCATTTTTTTAATTTTACGTACGAAAATACAACAAAACGACGAAACCCTAATAGTCGTGCGTCCGTTCTTCTTTTCCTCTGCCGCAGCCAATTTGCTGCGAAACTACTGAGGCTAGAATTTAAAAAGAAATAATAATTCTTTACTTAAATATTACAGGTAAACTCATATGATATGGTCATGAAAGAAAAAGGTAATTTATCCCTCGATCGTAGATGATCAACGTGCGGAAACAACTCCACTCGAGTTTAACTCAAACTTTTGCGGTTTGCTCGTTAGTTTGTTAGCATGTATCTAAAATATTCTATGAGTCGAATCTGTCAAACTTAATTAGACTTATTTCAAGTTATCCTAAGCAGATATACTCGTAATTTCAGATAATATTTTAGTTCTGGTTGCAATGCTCTTTTTTGTAATAAGCATGACGTCATACTAGACTCAGGCTTGGCTCCAGAAAAAGTAACTTTTTCACGATCAACAGCTCAGTCACTAATCTTTGCTTGCGTTCATTTAAAATGGAGAGAATTACATGACCTTGTTAATATTGTCCAGCGTAGATTTTACAACTCTCGATATTGGTCCAATAGTCCGGTCAACTGCGTTCTGCGCTGATTGCTGATGCTCATTGTTCCTTGGCGTGTACGTCAGCTAGTTCTTCACGTTGAACTCAGTCTCTTCTGCATAACGGAATACTGGGACCAGGATTATCTCGCTCTTTAGTGACCGGGTCCCAGATCTGTCGATCTGCTTCGAACATTAGCTGGAACGTTTGCATTAAGAGGCAAACAGAAAAACAAATGGCATTAGTGATCTGATATATGTATGTACATACATAATAACTGTAAATGGTATGTTTCAAAATTAACGAACTTTCGAACAGAAATAAACAGGACTACGCAAGAAATGCCGTAGAACAAACTTTCACGTTTTTTTTTTAACCAAATATAATACACCTATAATCAACTGTAAAATATTACATATTTTTTGTAGTTCGCATGACTCTGTATAACTCATAAACTCTGTTGAAAGATGAATTGCTTACTCTGGATCATGATACGTAACATTATTTTAGTCAAAATCATAATTTTAGACTAAATAGATACTTTGAGACGTAAATTGTTAAATTGTGCCAAAATAACCTAGTAACGTAATATAACAAAGTAACGAGCGCAGCCGTATGTCAACATGTTATCATAAATCTAATTCTTTGTTCATCGTACTCGTAATCACCCGTAAGGTGATTGTTTTCACAACGTGGTTTGTAACCGAAGGTTCTTTGAATCCCCTTAATATCTGCTTAGTCATGTAAATATTTTCTAGAAGCCGCTTACGTAAATAAAAAAAAATATCATAGCTGCTTATATTGCCCAAAACTTAAAAACAAAAACAAGAACAAGAAGAAAATCTTTCTTTGATCTACAAACTGTAAATATCTCTACTTTAAAAAAAAATAGCCATCTCCTTATGTGAGGGCTTTTTTTGTCCCAATTGACTCGATTGTCTAATAAACAAGCAGTAAGTTTTACCTGTGTCGCAGATGGCATGGACAACACATATACCTAACACATCACAATAACACCTTGCACTCGAGTAAAAAATCTGCCCCGGCCGGGAATCGAACCCGGGATCCATCACTTCGCAGGCAAGGTCGCTAACACAAAACATCTCTGTGGTCGCTACCAACAAGGCTACAGAATTAGATGTCAGTGTACATAAACGCTGTCCAATGATAAATATTCATTAAATAATTTTAATGTTTTGTTTAATAGTCTGTATTGTTTGTATCTTTGTTTGTAACAAAATAACAAAATTACTACAGACATTTTGATTTCATCTACAACTCGTGTGACCATCACAATCTATACACAAATCATACACGTTTTATAAAACATGTTCTTGTTTTTTTTTATATATATATTTAAATATGTATATGTGGGCTTTACTTACGTTTTTCTTGGTTCTTGCACTTCTGAGATATAAACTCGACTCCAGACGACTAGTGTTGTAGAATAAAAGCACTGGGATATTTTCACTCATTTATTATTTTGTGCTTAAATCGCCATTTCACAAAGGTGTCTTATTCAAGAGGAGAAGAAATGGCGAAAGAAACTCCTCTACACATCTTTTAAAATAAGTTATTTTACAATTGATTCTTGCTTAAACTATTTTTGACTTAAACTATTTCTACAATTTAGAATGATTACAAAACACCCGTATTATTCGTTTCCCAGTCTAAGATAGAATGCTCTCCTGGGCCGCTCTCCAGACCGACCAACATGGTCCCTTATTATTGTTTTTTCTGTAACTCTCATATTTCATTCAACTCGAAACCAGAAAATATGACGTGTCGACAGGCACCGGAGCCGCGGAGTCAAGTGAATTCCCGAAATAATGTCTCGTTGTTGAAAATAAAGATGGTAATTAATTTTAAACCCTAACACGTTTCATAAATATAATACTTAATATTATCGGATAGTAATCGGACGAACACAAAATTAATAGCAAAACATTCGGTCCCTAGACAAAACACTAGCACTATTTCATAATTTAACTGAAACTTACTAAACCAAAGCAATGCATTCGGAAATGAAATTCAAAATGAATTCATTAACTCGCACGCGATGGCCGATACCAACTTTGAATATTGTTTGAGAACTTACTGAGTTGTGACACTTGCATGAGATATTACTCGTACATCCAAACGCTGTGAATGGCGAAGGAATTTTACTGTAAACTTGGGGGAAAAGTTTGCTATTTGAGAGGAACAATTTTAGCTCAATCATTCAAATCATTTTATTAAGCTGTCATTCAAAAGCGTGGACGTACTAAAGACCGATTCCAAGTTATAATGACTTGTATTTTAGTGATTTTCATGAAATTTCATGGAAATATTAGATTGTTGCTTGTTAAAATAAAAAACTAAAATTTTTAATGGATCTTTGCCTGTTACACGTATACGAAAAAGTCTATCCTTTTTGGTAGTACCGTATTTTATATCATTTTCAAGTGACACAAAATACTAACAAGTAGGGACTGAATGATAACTAATATTTACTAACAGGACTATACTACACTATTAGTAATAACTTCTACAGTCCTCATACTAACGAACTTCGTATAGTATTCTTATCACATAATAAAATAATATTACTGTTTTATAATTATAATCTTTATTTGAGATATCACTAGCAATATTGTTAACACAATTTGCCTCAACCACACGTTGGATTAAATTAGTTTACATTCGTACAAACGGTATTTGCTCGGGGCTCCGTATATCTTATCATTGAAATATTGGGTTGTGTATAGTGTTTGGGTTATATTTAGTGGTTTAAGAAACATTAAACATTCATTCAATATAATTATGACAAGGAATTACGGTTATTATGGTTGCCAATGCTTTATAAAATTATACAGGGTGAATTTTTCAAGTGTGCGTGGATGGCCAAATTCGAAACTATGAGGAATAGCGAAAAGTAATCAAAAGAGTCTCGGGGCCGATTTTGATGAAAACTACAACTGCATCATTAGATTTTTGGAAAATTATTAACCCTAATCAGGAATCGAACCCGTTAATTTTGAAAAAAAACCTTATATTATTAAACCATTCGATAGTGTAGATCAAATTATAACTACGAAACACTACATTGCATCCGACACGCACTTGACCAGTTTGAGGAATGAAATTAGGTATGCTCATATAAAAATGCTAAATTACCACAGACGTATAACTACTCCATTACCATACAGTTGGAACTTCAAGAGCTGAATATTTTATGACCTATTCTGGAAGACGTCAGAAAAGCAAATATCATTCATACGAGTATATGAATAAAAAATTCAAAGATATAACTTGAAAAATGAGGATCCATTCCAACGTATACATCGCTCCTTGAAATTTTCAGTTATTACCTGTGGAAACTGTTATAAATTTTTGTATAATACAACTACCATTTTGTTCAAGCAATATGGTGTTAAATTTGGTCACGTATTACTAACGTACTCGTAATTATGGATGCTTGGAGCGCATTCCGCCATACTGCACCAGTAAGGATTGTTGGAGGTGTTAATGGCCCAGTGTAATGTTGGAAGTTCCAGTATTTGTTAACGACCTGCTATAATAACAGATACTAGCAGTTTAACGTGCGTTACGAAGCAGTTATTTTTTTATACCTTGAGCAGGCAAACGAGTAGATGGGTAACCTGATGGTAAATGATCACCGCCGCCAAGGACATTAGTCGCACCGGGGGTGTCACCAATGATTTGCTGGCCTCGAATAAATCAAGAAACCCGCTTCTTGAAGGACCCATGTCCCACCATGTCACAGTTTGGAGGGAACACCGATGCAGGAAGTTAATTCCACAGTTTACACGTGTGGGGTAGAAAACTACGCAAGAACCGAACTATGGACGAACGTGCATTTAATTTTAAGTTTGTTTCTAATATTATCATTTCTTTCATTAAATTCATTATTAAAAATAGTTCATCTCTGATAACTTTAATTATTTTTGACTTCATAAGCTTTATATTCAAAAGACTAACGTGAACAGAACTAAAAAGGTCTGGAGAGCTACGTAGAAAGGTTAGTGTAACATCAGAATATTCGCTAAACTTGGCTTGTCGCACAGACGTGCGCTAAACTCCGTGTTTATTGATTGTTTATTAAATAATAAAACTTTCTTTTTCGTTATAAGAAATAAAATATTTTAACGTAGACAAATTTGAATATAACTCACTCCATGTTTAATCTGAAATGGAACACAGAAATGAATAATCATTCTCAATTGGTGGAGCGCTTTCCCACAAATGCCGCAGCTCCCATACATTGCAGCGTTCGCTCCGAGTTCCGACTCTACAATAACTTTAAAGCATTTCATTTAAAATGAATTGAATTGACTTCAGAAGTGAAATTTTTATTTTATTAATAAATAAATGGCGTAAATTTCAACCATCTTCATAAAATTGGGCTGTGTCCGAATGTATATACTATATTTTTATTAATTTGAAAATAATATTTATTAATACCACCTATATGTTATACAGACTATAATTATAGCAGCGTAGCGAACAATTTTTTTATGAAATAAAAAAATATAGAACAAGGCATATAGCAGTTCATTAATATTGTATTTTTTTTCATTTTGTACAACAAAATGAGGAAAAAAGCGGTAATTTGTCGTATAGCGTATCTTAAAGCAAAGAATCATTACCTACATGTTTCCCAAAAAGGCTTATCTTCAATACATTTAATAATTCATACTTCTCTGCACATATTTCATAAAAAATATGTAGTAAATCTCAAATTACATCGCGTTCTCACTAACAAAGTTCTTTAAAATTCAATAAGCATGGGTCGTTCGCTCGCGTTTAATATTCATCGCTGCTCTGAACGCGAGTCTATAAAGTGTGTTTACGAGGGACGTTCGATGTAAAGCGAAACGGGCGGGCGTAAATTACGGGCGATGAACTGGCGTTATGTTCGAGATTTATAGGGTAGAGGATAGCGAGACAATGGTATTGGATGTAGGTCGAGTCAAGTCATCAACTTGAGACTTAGTGTCTGTTGTGTAGATGGCGTTGTATGCTTACAAAACATCGAGTTATTGATAATTTATATTCAATCGTTTTCTATGGGGCCTTAGGGGTTTTCCATTTTTCAGTCCAGGGGAGTTCTCCTCCATTCTTATTACAATGGTAGTGGCATGCCGAGCCATGGTTTGTTGCTTAAAGTTTTCTAATAATAATAATGGTAAAAGATCAATCTTATTTTTGGTTATTTGCAAGAGTTGTGATAATTTTAGCGTCTTGAAAATTAGAAAAATTTTAGAATTTTTATCCAGATTTACGATACATTTTTTGAACGTAGGTAACTATGGATACATCTCTATGTATAATATAATATGACCATCATTTTACCTAAGCGTTTAAAATATTACAAATAAAAAATTCAACAGAGCGCTCCTTATTTTGAATAGAACTTGAATCAAGAGAGCGCCTTCTTCACGAGCCATTAGGCGCCAACGCTTGCCACCGCATTACTGCAGATTGATGCAAGTGTTATGTGAGCAATGCTTATCCATTTGTCTATGACATCTACTGTAATGCCTTATTTATCAATATTTACATGGAATTCAGAGTTTGGTATAATTCCACTTTTAGTTGATTTACTCGTCATTACAAATTCTTGCGAACCATGAACGTGAGTAGGAACATTACAAAAATATATGAATTAATGGATTTTAAATAATATCAACCAAACATTTGAACTAAACAAAAAAACCTTAGTAGAGAAGCAAGGCTCTCGTGACGATTCATTTTGTACTTTGCCCCTGTCCTGGATTAGTCAACAGGCCGTATAGGCCGCGGCCTAGGGACGGCAGCGTCTTAGGGGCGGCAGATTTCAGAAGATGATATATTATAGATGATTTTGCTATCAAAAAGTGTCGCAAAAATTTTTTGTTCTTTTTTTTACGCACTTTCTTAGTGACCAATTTAGTGCCTTCCTTACTATGAAAGAAAATTATTATTTTAGAAAGGTACATGGGGCAGTGAAAATTAATTGGCCTACACTCATAAAAAATATTCATCGGGCACTGCTTTGCCCTATCTTCCATTTCATCGTAAGCATCCTCCCGATAAAAAAAGGAAAAAAGCACCCTGGGAGTGCCCACATAGGTGAAAACTTGAACAAAAATGTGTGTATTTTTGAGTCCTCAGGAAATATTTTAATGTGCAGCAAATACTTTTAAACGCCTCGTAAAGTTTAAGTAAACTAAAACGTTAACATTAATACGAGCTGTAAATTAAGTAACTATAGTTCTGTACTTCTCTCAGAGATGGCGCCACAGGTAAGTGTCGATTAAAATCTGACATGTCGCAAACTGTATGATTTCATCCCATCCACCAAGGCGCTTAAAGAAGTTTTAACTTAAAAAAATCGGGAGTCTAAAATATCATTCCATGGTTACATGTATCTTAATATGTCTAATTAAATAAATGGTAGCTTCAAATAGCTCGTGTAACACACGGTTCTTACCTGAACTTGGCTAGAGACGCTTTTGTGTGTATATATCATGGAATATTCTGTACGGCGTCCTCACTTGTCCCATGGGACTACTAAGACTAAGTAGTGCCAGTTGTCACGTCATGGGACAGCTCAATGGGACATGTGGGATAAACCTGGATGTTCGTATGCGATATTAGCAAGAAGCAAAAAATAAAACCACTTTTGGCTCTATATTTTATAATATAATTATGAGTTTATATTTGAAAAAGTCCAGTATTTGTGTGAATCAATAAAATTGATGGTCATTTATATAAATTGGATTATTTACGTGTATGTTGTGAATTTCTGTTGGCAGTCCAAATAAATAAATTGATAATATCCAGGATACTAAATTAAACCATATACACATAGAGCAAAAAATATAAACTGGCTTAAGCAAATTATTATATTATACCCGCCGTGTTCACCGAATGTGAGTGCAAACATCAGGGGAACATTTTATAAATTACGATTGACCCACGCGGCCCGTATGATGTATGGGACGTGTTCAGATATCGGGCTTATTCGCTTTTTTGGGTCACCTCACTTATCATTTGTTATAGAAAGGGTTTGTTTGACGTTTGCGCTCGCTGAGTGATTGTTTTGGGGTTGCAAACTGCTTCATAATTCGTGTCAAGGGAATTCTCCGGTCGAGATCTATGGAGAACTCGAGACGGTTTATTTGAGTGGTTGTTTGGTTATGCAAGTTCGTCAAACATGTATAGGGGAAGTTTTGGTTCTTTAGAAGTTCTTAAGATGTGCTTGATTGTCTATATTGTTCGTTAAGATATTATCTGAAGACCCAAAAGCAATTTATTATTTAATTGTAGACAAAGTCTAACAAGGTATCAAATTCAGCACCTTTAACTAGATATTAAGTTAACAGAGAAACTTTAACTTTGGTATATTATCCGTTTGGATCACAGTAAAGTTATATACATTATGTACTGTTTTATTATTTACAAAATATCGAGGTGTTATACAAGCCTCATAAATAAAGGCCAGTATTGATGAATAAATCGCGAGGGCTTATTTAGGCAGGAGTACAAAAGTTTTTTTTTTATTTATAATCAGTTACCTACAAACTAACGACGACACCTGCCTCTCATTTTCTTTATCTCGTCTCAGTCAAACAATAACGATAAACGCAAGCAGTTAGACAATGAGTTTCGAACAAAACTCTTGCAAACTTCTTGTACTTAAAGTTTGCTTTTAAATAAATAAAAGTAAATAAGATCGCAAGTAGGTACAGCATAAATAGCTTCCTACAAAAATTTAAAGCAAATATAAATCTTTCAGTTTAGCTAAGTAGCGAAATTTTTCAAGATACTGCGATTTCAAATGCGGCTTCTAAAGCTTTTACGTTGTTGATTTAATTTAAGATTTTCCTTATTTTTTGCTACTATACTTTACTTTTGTACTAGTATATTTTTAACTGACTTCAAACAAGGATCAGGTATTCAATTTGACTGTATTTTTTATGTTTTTTACCTCAGAACTTTCGACTGGGTGAACCGATTTTGATCATTCTTTTTTAGTCGAAAGCTGATACTTATCAAATGGTTCCAATTAAGTTTGAGCGAGATTTGATGAGTAGTTTTTGAGTTATCCCTAATTTCGAAGTCGGTTATTTTTTGTCAAAAATTATTTACTTTTATTTTAGTTTCATCAACATACCTAAGAAGCGTACATAGTTATAATCGTGCAAAAAGCAAAGAGTTGGGACATCTTGATTAAATGCACTGAGAGATCTTGATTTAAATCATGTGCTTATTAATTCATTATTAATTCATTTCTGTTTCAATTTACCGTTTACGTGGGTAAACGACAACTTCACGGAAACTTACCCTTAAGCTATGCCCACACCAGTGCGTCTTCATTTTAAACCTTCCTCTCGTATGCCCAAAACTAGTCCAATAAAGGCGTGATTAATTAAACCAAGCATCCGAACCATTCCCATGATTGATTTTAAAACTTCGAATTGACACAACCGGGTAAAATCCGTGCAAAATTTTTAATCGATATATTTTGTTTTGTTTACGGAACTAGGACCTGAAGATCCAACTGATGGTAAGTGGCTATCATTGTTCATGTTGATGATGCGTTGTCGGCCAAGAAACAGAGTAAAAATACTAGCTTTCAAGTCCCAAGCTGGAACACAACGAGTCGTTTGGCGGCTGACTCAAGTAAGATGGTGGTATGAAATAATAATAGTATCGATGCACTATTAAAATCAATGTTACTAATATACTACTAATATACTAATATACTCGTAGTCAGTGTAAGTAATCACCATTGCGGGCTGGATTTAGCCTCTTAAGACCATCCAGCGTGGGACTGGGGTTAGTATTCTAAGCCGCCCCTATTTAAGCCTACAGCTTAATTTTAATAAATGCGGCCGCAATTTACGTTAACAGCAGGTGGATTAACAGCTAGTATTACCTTTGCTTTGGTTGTACAGGCCTTATCCATGGTTTAGCAGGACACACCAATAGGAAGAAAAATTAGTTTCGACTGTTCATTTTATACTTTGATACTATATATGCACAACATATTTTAATATTTGGAAATCATATCCTTTCGTTATATTAGATTCAGTATCAAAAATAAAACATGAAACTGCAGGTATTTCAGGGGAAGTTTCGTAAAATATTACCTATTTGCTCCCGTCCATATAAAAACAACGTCTGTAAGGTTCATATATTCCGAGGTTTATTCGCCTAGTTTTTGGGTCAGCTCTCGTATCATTTGTCATCGGAAGCGTTCGCTTGGCGTTTGTTTTGTGGTCGTGAATTGCTTCGTAATTTCTGTCAAGTCAACTTGTCCCTTTGAGAGTATTTTTTTAAGCAAAGATATTTTACTACTTTAATTTTTACTTATAACATCATTGTTTTTAAATTACAAAAATGATGGCTAAGCATTATCATTCATCTTTATATAACCCGTAAAACAGTGAATCCTAATGTACATACATGACTGTTTTAGCTTTAAGTATTTATTTATTTTTAACGAAAATTTAATATTTCGTTTAATATCGTACAATATGCCAGTTTTTCATGTTGTTCTTAAAGGTATAATATCCTGAAGTATGCTAACCCTCACCGATATGGAAAATCTTGAGTCTTTTGGGTGTTCAACGGAAAGCTGAGATTGGCAACGGGACTACTGTTAATACTGTTATAATAAACTGTAAATTTAAAATAGTCTTCTTTAAACTTCGTTTTAAATAAATAAAACAACGTTTGAAACCTGCTTCTTTATTATATCTATATAACAGCCTTATAAAGTCCACTGCTAGACATAGGCCTCTCCTAATTGGCGCCAGTCCAACTGGTCCTGGGCCTTCTGAATCCAGCGGCTTCCCGCTGTCTTCTTTAGGTCATCAGTCCACCTAGTCGGGGCCAACCAGTGCTCCTTTTACGGAGACGTGGCCGCCATTCAAGTACTTTTCAACCCCATCGGTTATGTCTTTCAAACGATGTGGCCTGCCCATTGCCACTTCAGCCGACTAACTCTGCAAGCTATGTCAGTAACTTTTGTTCGCCTACAGACTTCATCGTTACGAATCTTTTCTCGTAGTGAAATACCTAATATAGCTCGTTCCATAGCATGCTGTGTGACTTTGAGCCTTTAAATGAGGCCGACAGTAAAATACCACGTCTAGGATCCATATGCACAGTGTTTTTTTTTTGCCCTAAAAAAGTGACATCCATTACTAACTGCATATTTCTAATCAGTAGTTCATTACAAATGCTAGAGTAGAACACCCGCGTGTCAATTATGTATACTTTTTTTTTTTAATGTTTAAAGTTTTCAAAGGTCAGACGGTCAAAATACTAAAAATAATTCGTAAAAAAAAACTAAACACAACAGAGATTCGCTTGTATTGCAGGTTTATGAAGCAATTTTAAATGCATACTTTTCCGTTTTTATTTTATCAATAATGATAATAGAAGCCGCAATAAAAAATGTTTTACCGAAATCAGTATTTATTTTTTTATAATTTTTCTGTCTCGAAGTAGAACCTCTGTTTAGTACAAATAGATTCCTTATACTAAGGTTTATCACTCACAAAAAAATTACTTTCAACTTAGGCCTACTTTTTGAGAAAACGATTTTCAAAAGTTTCAATTAGGGTTGTCACTTTTTTGACCTTAAGTTTTTATTACCTAAAATAAGCAGCTTTTTATGTCAAATAATACTAACGATTAATATTTAATCATTATTAGCTGAAATTGTTAAATACAGTGACTACTGTGTAAATTTATTTATTTATTTATTTAATCTTTACTGACCACAATACAGGATTAAGGTACAAATGGCGAGTTTAATGCTTAATGCATTCTCTGCCAGCTAACCATTAGGCCAAACAGAAACACACGATGAGTTTCTAAAGTTCTTCCTCTGTCACCCGCTGTCCGAGATTTATTGAACACTGTTAATGAAGAAAGTATCTGGCATGCAGATAAGAATAAAAAAGCAGAAGAGAGGTCGCAGGACGACAACTGTGACGCGCGCTTCTAAAGCTTGCCTCGGACCTGTGACGCCGCGGCTGGGGGCGGGGAGCGGTACGCGGGAGCGCTTTATAATATGACTATCTTAAAATTATAGTATGAGAGCTATATGTAATACTTATGTGGTTGGAATCATTATGAAACAAGCTAATCATTAAAACAAATATTAGTCTCGTATTGTTTTTTATTGTATTCATAATTTGAATGCGAAAAAAAATATGCGAAATAAATAAATAAATAAAAAGAAAAAATCGTCATAATTAAATGGATCAACCATTATTTCGTAATTATTATGTTTAATTTACATAAATATCCATATTTTAACATGAATGAATAAAAATAAACCAAAATTAACTAAAAATTCGATTAAAATAACATTCAATATTTGCGGGGGGGAGGGGGGACACAAAAATGACTCTTAAAACGTCCAATACTCATTGTGGGTGTGGTCTATAGACTTGAAATTTTTTGTTTGTCATCATTGTACTTTTCCCTATACTTTGTATAAGTTTGAGCAAGATAGAAGCATACTGTGACGCACAGTAGTCCACCCGATGTGAACAAGCTCCTGGAGTACAACTGGAGAACAATTGGTAACTTCCTTTTTTAAAGTCGGTGAAAAGCTTGTCTCGGAAATATATATTCAATCCATCCATCATCAGCATTACGTTACGTTTAAATGAGAATTTACCGTCGCTTCTTAAAGTGAATCTGATTTGACCTTTTTGTGACAACCCTAAATTTACATTTTTGACCTGAGTACATTAAAATCGTTTTCTCAAAAAGTAGGCCTAAGTTGAAAGTAATTTTTTTGTGAGTGATAAACCTTAGTATAAGGAATCTATTTGTACCAAACAGAGGTTCTACTTCGAGACAGAAAAATTATAAAAAAATAAATACTGATTTCGGTAAAACATTTTTTATTGCGGCTTCTATTATCATTATTGATAAAATAAAAACGGAAAAGTATGCATTTAAAATTGCTTCATAAACCTGCAATACAAGCGAATCTCTATTTTGTTTCGTTTTTTTTTACGTATTATTTTTAGTATTTTGACCGTCTGACCTTTGAAAACTTTAAACATAAATCATTTTTCATTTTTTTTTCATTTAAAAAAAAAAAGTATACATAATTGACACGCGGGTGTTCTACTCTAGCATTTGTAATGAACTACTGATTAGAAATATGCAGTTAGTAATGGATGTCACTTTTTTAGGGCAAAAAAAACACTGTGATATGTTAACACTGGCAACACACATTGCTCGAACACTTTCGACTTCACTGAAAAGATATGTCGTAGTTTCCCGAACGCTGCCCAACCATGAAGTTAGACTTACTCATCTGGATCATTTGTCCCAAGTAAATGCAAGTACATTTACTCGACAACTTTGAAAGTAGTGCCGTCAACAACTGTCGGTATGTGTGTGACATAGACATTAGACATGATTACTGGAAAGGGTTCGGCATTAACATCAATGGTGAACACCTCACACACCTTCAATTTGCCGAAGATATAGTGATCCTGGCGGAATCGCTGGAGGCCCTCAGTACTATGTTAGGGGACCTGAACCGTGCCTCACAAAGTTCCTCACTCTTAAGAAGAACATGGACAAGGCAACTTTAATATTATATTAGAAATTGTTAATAAGGAAATCCACTAACTTACGTTTACTGTACTTTATATTAACGCTTTGTAAAATATACTGCGTAAATATACATGAAAGAACAGCAATCCTTATTAAAATTGTGTATCCGAGCATATTAATGCACCCACCGCGATTAAACAGCAAGACGGGTTTTCCTTCATGCTGAACTAAGGCGAGTTTATTTAGGGAGTATACATTTAAACTATGCCTCTTTATATTTAGTGTGGTTGTATTACAAATGCAGACTATACCAAAATAGACAATCAATACTTAAAAATAATCACAATAAATAATATGTACGTTTAATGTTAGCTCTTTCTTTCATTTTCTTTTTCACTTTTTTTCTTTTTTCACTTCTTTCTTTCTTGGCCGGCAACGCATCAGTGATGTCTTTGGTGTTGCTGATGTCCATGGGCGACGATAGCCACTTACCATCAGGTGGATCGTCAGCTCGTTTGTCGACCATTTCCATATAAAAAATCCAAAAGTTCTAAAGCCAAGACTTGGGCTAAAATGCCCAAAATTAGCCTGTACCTATTTCACTAGACTTTGCTAAAATGCCAAACAATTTGTTCTAGGACTTCGAAATAAAGTTTACCTTTAAAGTAAAAAACTGTAAATCATTGCTAGATGATTCCGCTACCGTGGTGGTTTTTGAATAAAACTGAAATACAGCTCCCTAGTGAGCAAGATTTTAAATCGTTTCGAGGGTTTGTACCGCGAGGTTCATTTGTTATTGGTTATTCATTTGGTTTTATAATGATTGCTGAATACACACGTAATTACTAAAAGGTTTTATTTTGCTTACCGCATTTGTGTGGGTTAAATCTTGCAAAAATTTGTTCTACTTTTCTTCTCTTAAATTTAACATTACTTTAATTCTGATGGTAGTGTATTTTTGTAATAAGCACAACCTTATATTACACTCAGGTACTTTTTACTTTGGTAAAAAGTAAAAAGTTTATTAAGTGTAGTAAAAGTTTAGTAAGTTTTGGTATTCGTGAGATACTATGAAACCTTGTATTTCGTTTTTAAAAATATTAACTTGTATTTTAATAATATACGATTCCATTCATCCTGTCTGTAGAGTGAACGAGGCTATGAGGCTATGATGTTTGATGAGTTTTAAGAGCCATTTCGCAAAACTCGGTTGATAAACTATAGGTATTTGAAGCGGCTCCGCGGCGTGATATTGCCTCGCGCGGCTCGCGTCGCGCTTGACCTCAGTTCTGTGCGAGTAATCTTCTTGATACTTTCAAACGTAAAAATTTTAAAATTATGAACATATAATTTTAATTATACACTTTGTGACCACATACATGTATCTGGTTTGTGACAATATAAGTTTATATAACAATTAAGAGTACAATGTAGTAGTACCATTATCGGTAACTTATTTACATAATACATTTTAGGTACCTACTTAGGTACATCACAATAAAGATGTCCAATAGATGCATATTGCAAAAATCAATATTTTGGCAAATCAACGTGAAAAATTAAAAATCACGTTTTTTCAAGGTGATCTATAAAATGCAATATGCGTCCATTTTGCCTGCGATATTCGCAGCGCGTCGAAATACATAGGTATACCTAAATTCAAATCAATCGGAGGGTATAGAACCGGGAAATCCCGGAACCGAAAATCCCGGGATTTACAAAGGAATACGGTACTTTTCAAAAGAACCAGGAAACAAAATAAAAGAACCGGGAAACAAAATAAAAGAACCGGGATTTTCTGAACTTTTGGGAAATAAAAATATGTCGCGTCGTGATACAAAAGATAACGTAAAAATAAAGGTAAATACAATCCATACACAAAAATGATTACAGCTTTAAAAATAAAATATTCAGAACGTCGGCTACATGAAGCAGCTATACTAATATAATATTATTTACACAACCCAGATCGATATTTTTCTAATATAAATGAAGATGATACTCTTTTTTCTCGTCCAAGCAGTGCTGAATTGTGCAATACAATTGTGTTGCTTTCATACAATTAATACGAAACTTATGTTTGCATGTAAGGTATAATAGTATGATGGTTACTCAATCACGGCAAACGACTATACGGATTTGGGTAGAAAACAGTTTTTCCCTATTTAATGCTCCTGAGAGATAAAATAGGAAACGCGATACTAACTATTTTCACGCGGGGAAAGCCGTGGTAAAATAATCCCGAAAGAACTGAAAATCCCGGGAATCCCGGTTCCAGCATAGGCGAGTACCGAAAATCCCGGTAATTTAAAACAGGATTGGTTTTCGATACCCTAATCATTACCGTGATACAAAAGATAACGTAAAAATAAAGGTAAATACAATCCATACACAAAAATGATTACAGCTTTAAAAAGAAGATATTCAGAACACTATTCTTTGAATGTTAAAAACGAATTCTTTATTGTTTTCTGTTGGTTTACAAAACAAAATATTGACAATAGTTTAGTATAATAAATTATGAGAAACGAAATTCGCACTTTCCTCCCAAACCACTTGCTCTACAAGAAAAATGTATGGCACATAAAATGTCAATCTTTTTATGGGCTACAACTTTTACTCGATCCTTTCGGAAATCGTCTAGGACGCACCGTTTAGGAGATATAAGGAGTTTTCGGAAAATTTGGGAGGGGGGGGGGTTAAGGTTGGGCCCAATAAGATTGGGTAATGTTGCAAGTATGAGTTCCACAGGGCGAATGGAAATTCAGTCGGAAATCGTCTAGGACGTACCGTTTAGGAGATATATGGTATTTTAGGAAAATTTGGGGAGGGGGGGGGGGTAAAAGTGGGTTCAGTAAGATTTAGCAATAAGGTTTGGGGGTTTACTAAAGGGGGTTGAAATTTCCGTCTAAACTTGTCTAGGACGCACCGTCTCCGAGATATCCGGGATTTCCGGTTTTCCAAAAATCTATATCCCGATATCCTGATCTGCCGATCTGCGCCTACCTGATGAGTGCGGTATTTGCCCGGATGCCTCCCAGATTATCACGACGCAAAATTCCACTTTTGGGTGAAGAACTGAGGGGGGGGGGGTATAGGGGGAGGCGAGGGGTTGTGAAGGGAAAAAATGAGAGGGTGATTTGTATTTGTGTTGTGTATTTGAGATACGTGAGTTTTGGGGAGTTGACGGAACTTGGGTGCACGAGAGTTTCCAAACAACGAATGTATTATCTTTGACTAATAATAAGTGACTATAGCTGACTAATGTCGGAGCTTCTATCATTCCAACATTTTGGCTTAGCAATAGGGTACCGTTGAAACCGTTTGGGTACGGAACTCTATAAAGTACAGATTGATCTAAAAGTTGTATAAATAAAGGGTATGTGTATACAAGTTATAATTATTTATTATTTTTTTTCTATGTAAATATGTAATTTACACATATAACAAAAAACCTAAATACTGTAAACAGTAACTAATGTCTAAAAACGGACAATGTTTTATTTCAAATTACAGCAGTGACTTCCAACCCAATAGGGGTTGAATTTCCAAAAATCCGATAGCCTAAAGCCTTCTTCGATAAATGAACTATCCAATACAAAAAGAATTTTTCAATTCAAACCAGTAGTTCCTGAGATTAGCGCGTTCAACCAAACAAACAAACAAACTTTTCAGCTTTATAATATTACAATAGTAATAGTATAGATTAGTATAGATATAGTTATATTTTGTACATATGTATGTTCGTGATTTTCTCCGTTACTACTTACACTACATAAATTGGAAAGAAATAGTTACTTAATTTCTATTGTTTTCTTCAAACCAAAGATGTTTAAAGCAGAATATTACGCAAACGGACCCCTGAATTGAAAAATGGTCTTTTGAAACCTATAATATTTTTGAAAGACTTTTTCAACGATACCCCACATTAAGGGGTAGACGAAGAAAAAATCATACGGAACGGACAGACGGACGGACGGAAGGACGGACGGCCGGACGGGCTAGCCGGCCGGTTGAAATAACGAACGGACTAGACATGATTCCGATTTGACTACAAAACCCTGAAAATTATAGAAAACTAAAAATAATACAATTGACTGTAACTAAAAATTCTCACGTGATCAAGACTGTTCAATGGCAATATAATTACGTTACTTTTACGAAATCTATTCCTTAGATGGCTAAAGCAAAAATTGACATAGGTCCGACGTCCAAGAGTGCTGCCGCACGACTGATTTGATTTCGCGTCAGTGCGTATCTTTATATGGTAAAGTAAATTCGTTTTAATAAATTATTTTTTGCAGTAAGATAAAAAAAAAATTACGTGTCATATTCGACAAAGACCATATTTTATTACTACATAAATTTTTGATGGGAAATACGCTTTATTGAATACAAAAATCGATGGTAAAGTCATGGCATAAACCATGAAAATTGGTAATGTTATTGAATTAATTTTGAAACGAATATTATAGTAATCGTATATCCCTTGTAATAAATGCAAAATATAATATATGAGTGTTCTCTAGACATTTTTTTTTACTCAATTTAATAAAACTTAATAAAGAAAATCAGTGTATGAAATTGACTCTGTCGTCCTTTTGCTGAAAAATAGTTATGCTAGATTGACAGTTACGCAGAAACAAATTAATATTTTCAAAATTCCGGTAAATGAAGATCCAAGATGAAGGATTGATCTATTTTATGAGTTCATTTGCCAGCATTAATATCTTTCTTATGATACTAATTTTTGACATCAAATTCTTCATTCCGCGCGTCTAACCGCGAAATGGCTCTTAAGTCAAAAAGGTTTTGTCTGGACGCAGTATGTACTCTTGCAGCGTCGTAGGATTTTGTAAATATCTGGCTAGCGTCCACTTATTATTATTAGACACTTATCACATATATTTTATAGAATCGATCGTGAAATATTGTATAAAATCTTTTCCATCATGATATCAAAATGTAATAGTTACGCTGTGACTTCTATTTTTGTACCTCCAAAACAATTTTAACATCAAAAGCCTATTTTCTCTATAGGTCCTAACATTTGTACCTAAAAACAGTCCTATTATAACCTCAAAGCCTACTAGTTACACTAGAAGAAGTTTAAAATATTATTACGGAAACTCTCCAGTGCTTCATAAATTGCTTATTAAAGTCTGAAAACTGTGGGTAAGGCAAAAACATTTTATAGAGCATTCTAGTCATAATTTCTTTCAAAGGCAATGAGCCAGCTCAGAACTGACCCGGTTTCTTTTTTAATATTCTAATAAGCGATATGAAATCTTAATTGTCTTTGTTAAGAAATTAACTGTTACTTAGTTACGCTTTGAAAATTCTGTATTCGTTAAATATAAATACATCTTAACATAACTTATTTATACTTCATTCGAATTATAACAGGCATGTCCCATTGCATTACGGTATTTCATATTTATGTAACATTAAATTTCTTAATCTAATTTGAATCATAAAACAATTATGTTGCAAATTATACTATGATAAAATTATTAAATGTACCTATGAATGTGAAGGCACTCATGTAAATATTATAACTTAATGAATTACTCAGAGTAAAATCATCCGTTCATAAGTAAAATCAGTAGTTTAAAAAACTTTAAACGTTTTTGATAACCAAGATATAGTTCTACTCGATTGTGTTGTATGTGCGACATGTTCTACGTTCGTGTGTGATAAGTGTTTTACTTTACGACACTAAACGAATCTTTACGCGAGGAAGAACGAAGAATTTACACCAAAAACTACTTTGAATTTGGTATAATAGCAGTTATAAAGTCTCCAAATTACTTCAAAATATAGAAAGCATTGAAAAATGTCACTTAAATTAATTAATTTAATATAATGTTTGTTTACCCAAAACATTCGAACAAAGAGTACCTACTTTATTTTTATGTATAAAGTGTAGTTTTTCGCATAAAATACAAAACTAGCGCATCCCGATTATAGTAATTGTAAGTCTGTAACTTTACTAAATCTGTCTCTTAGTTATGAATAACGTAGTTTGAACTTATTGTTTGAAAATATGTACATAGAATAAAACACAATATATCAGTTTTTTTGAACGCGATATTCTCAAAAATTTTTGCAAGTGGTTTTGCGGTTTTTACCAATAAGCCACTGACGAAAGTTTAGATGAGGTGGATATGAAAAAGTTATAAAATCCCTCTTTAAATTGAGTAATCTTTATTAGGTGCGAAAGAGAGGTATCGCGTTTCTTACTACTATTGATAAGAAAATTGTTATTTTGTTAGTGACAAAATTTGGTACATAAACTTGTGATATACTAAATCGATGTTCTTTAACAGTAGTTTGCAAGTAGAACAACATCGAACAAATTCCCGGGCAAGGAAGTTTCGAAGAAATTCCCAAGTTAATTTACTGAGTGAATTAAAAGAAAAACCACTTTTTAATTAACTACGCTGAAGTTGACAGTGGCTGCTTGACTTTCGAACTCCTATCGAGTTGCGTGGATTTTCCTACATTTAATTTATTTGCTGTGGCTCAATAATCTTTATAACAAGTGGAACAATGGTTTGAATCAGTCTTCTCTTCGGTTGACCCGAATCTAATTTCTACTTGCTAGCTTGCTTTGAAGCGAGGGCGATTTTCTAATGTTTAATATTAGGCGTTCGGTCCACTTTGAAGCATGTCACACGCACAGTCCATCGTCAATTGTCGCATACTTGCCGCCAGCTTGAAGCACGCTTGCATCTTTCATGATTCAGATTTTACTTCGGAATCCTATAAAACGAAAACTTGTGAAGACCAGCTTTGTGGCTAGGCTTGCGAATATGTGAGATATTTGCAAGTTTACAAACCTGAATTTGGTGAAAGCGTGATATTATAATAGAGTACAGTCTTTATTCCTCTAATTTTCAAAAGAGCCCAATTTATTTCTCCTAATGCTCAAATTATTCGTGTATATCAATTGGTTTACCTGGAGGCTCATTTCTATTCACCACACCTCGCGACCTTACGCCGTGGAAAGGTGGCCTGCATATCATTATACTTTAAGAACGACATTGAAACAGCCTTACGGATTCTATTGATATCATTTACTTTAACTTAGATAATTATACTATTCAAATATAATTCTAAATTAAATCAATGACATGCCAAAACATTAGTTATATTGCAAGCTAAGTTATTATCATCACTACGTTGTAGGTAGTGCCTGCGACAGCTTCCACGAAAATACTGATTTTATACTTATGCACAATTTTTTACCATTTATTTTAGAGTCTGAATTTTCAAAAATCTTTTCTTAGTGCCCCTGTACAAAGTTCCATGCTTCTAGCTCCACTGGCTTAAGTTGTGCGCTGTCTGTCAATCAGAAGCAGCGTTGTATTACATTAAGGAAGATGTTTACGCAAATATAATCCTGCTAATATTATAAACACTAAGTATACTAATACTAGATTTTGACTGCGGCTTCGACCCCGATACAGATCGATTTTTTACAAGTCCTGCGGGAACCCTGAACTATTCAGGGATGAAACGTACCCTACGTATTAATCCAGGATATAGGCTATCTTCATTCCAAATTTCAGCCAAATTGGTTAAGAAACTGAGGTGTGATTGAGGAAGAAACATCCAAATATTCAAACACAGTACAAACTTTCACATTTATTATATTAATACACACACACACACACACACACACACACACACACACACACACACACACACACACACACTCACACACACATTACACACACACACATCACATCACATTCACATTTATTATTTTATTATATTAATATAAATGTGAAACTTGGTGTAGAAGTTTGTTCCTCTTTCATGCAAAAACTACTAAACGTATTTTCATGAAGTTTAGCGTGCGGGTAGACGAATGCCCATGGGCAGTTGTCATATAACATACGGTCTTGTCGTAACATCGTAACATAAAAAAACACCCATCGTCTATCTTTGTTTGGACTGTTTGTACTTGGTTAGCTGGTAGAGATTGTATCAAGCATTAAGCTCGCCATTTGTACCGAAATTTAATATTGTAGTCAATGAAGTATAAATAAATAAATAAATAAATAAACACCTATGACGTGGATGACTTCAAAAAAAGAGTGAATAGGCTTCTATTAAGTTAGTCCGCTCACCACCCTAGACCACATCTCCACTTACCATCAGGTGGGAATGTGGTCAAGCATTAACTTATTTAAAAAAATAAACAAATAAATAAATAAACATAAATAAACAACCCTTACATAAAAACTCCCGGTAGATATACATACATACAAGTGTACCTCTGTGAACCGCTATTGCGGTTTCGTTACCAGCAAACTTTAAGTTGAATGTAGAAAGTTAAGCGCTAACCGTGGCGAGCAAGAACTGCATCAAGCCGCGAACTTGCTAAAAGTAAGGAGTTATTGCATCAGACACACGGAAAAAGTTAGCATACATACAAGTTTCTACGATACTATGGCTTTTTTGTTTAAAATTCATGAGGAATATGGATAAAATAATATGCGTATCGTAGATAATGGATGTATACTAAACGCAAAAATATTATATAATTAATTTTGCAACTTGGGATGGTCTAATATAAGACATACAGGATCAAAGTAATTTTTTTTCTCACTATGCGTAAAGCGTAGGATTAAGATCACCCCCGAGACGGCTGGCGTGTCCCGTGTTCCGGCACGCCAGGTTGAATGGTGAGTGGCGCCACAGCTGGGCGCCCCACAAGATGGGCGCGAGTCCGGGCAACCGTCGGTGGAGCAGCGGAAGTGTGCGAAAGCGTTCCCGCAGCTCCGCCAGAAGACGGTGAGAAGGAACACCGCTGGTTTTTTAGCCGGTAAGAGTCCGGCATAACCCGACAGCGGCCCCCCGCGCCTGTCGGGTATCCATGAGGATTTTCTAGCGATAGCAAAAAAAAGAAGGGTTATATAAGATCGAAGTCAAAAGTATATAATATTACGTGACATGCGTACATATACCAATAAGATTAATTATTACATTTGCCAACATTCAGAAACATTCAGAAGTAACAACACGCATGAACCTAATTTGTTTTTTACATCATATTTTACATTATAAAGTACACCCAACACTCATATTTACATAATATTTATTAACGTGAACTGGTACTTAAACTGTAGGCCGCGTCACCGGATATTGCAGTAAAAACTCGGGCTTGCTCCATAATTAACTGGCATATTTGTCTTTTACCTGCAGCTTTTTGCCTCTAAAAGTTTCAACTCATTATGTGCCGTGAGTTACATGACAAAAAGCTACGAGAAAAATAGGCTTCTGTCTCCGAGGTCAGCCTTGTTTATTTCATTCTGTTTGCCTTGACATGGAATTGTCACCGGTTAGATTGTTTGTGTTAGGACGTTTATTTTGGTCCAAACATAACATCGTTGAGACAATTGAAATTTTGTCAATATTCAAGAAAATGTTGGTACAGGGACCACTTGGTTAGTAAGGCCCATAGAGCCAAAGGCCGAACTAGCTACAAGGAAGTTGGAAGTGATCAACAGAGCTGAGCAGTACTTCACGCCTAAACACAGGTTGATGCTCTATAAGGCGCAAATTCAATTACACATGGAGTACTGCTCCCACCTTTGGGTCGGAGCCCCAGCTGGCCAAGTGGATCCATTCAATCGAATTCAACGACGAGCTATTCGTCTTGTCGACGATCCCAAGCTTACAGATGGATTAGAGTCGCTTGAGTTGAAGAGAGATGTAGGCTCTCTTTGCGTATTCTACCGTCTGTACAATGAAGAATGTTCTGAAGAACTGTTTGGCGTAATACTTGCGGTTGATTTTCGTCACCGCACATCACGTACCAGGTTCCAACAACATCACCTGGATACCTGGAATTTGTCCGCAGTTCGGTTCTCACGTCATTTTCTACCTAGCACGTGTAAACTGTAGAACGAACTACCTGCATCGGTGTTCTCTCTAAGCTATGACATAAGGTCCTTCAAGAATCGGGTCTATCGTCATTTCCTTGGCCGACAACGCGTTGGTGACGCCCCTGGTGTTGCTAATGTCCATGGGCGGCGGTGATAACTTACCATCAGGTGACCCGTCTGCTCGTTTGCCTGCTCAAAGCATAAAAAACACAACTATTGAAATTATTGACTGCCAATAAATAACGTACTTAAATTAATTTTTATATTTTAGCGTTATCTACGAGCATGGAGAGGCGATTAGAGACCTTAACAATAAATCGTTGGATTATCAGATAATCCGTTTCTAATTGTCTGGATAAAGATTTCAATTACTATAATAGTCATGTTTTTGAATACTTAGGAAAATAAAATAATTGTATTTAATAAAGAAGGTAGGTTTGCATAATTTTAGCTGTGTAAGTTAACTATAGTCCATTTTTTTAGACCAGACTTATTTAATACACTGCTTTAAAGTTATGTCACATAATTATTCGCCATGTTTGAATTTGCTCATGCACAATCATCAGTTAATCATTAAAAAACAAAATTATATTTAATAAGAATATCTAGAGGTTTAAATAGATCTCGGAACAAAATATGCCTAGCTTAATAACACGCGAAAGGTTTTATTTCTTTATTACTACAAAAGACCTTTCTTTACGGCTTTTCTTCTCCTCCATGACTAAGCACCGTTCCGAAAAGCTGGAAGATTAAAAAATGACGTTCAGTATCAGTGATACCTATATGAATAAAAGATTTTGATTTGATTTGATTTGACCACCAAAATAAAAGAGAGGATAAGGAGAGAGAGAACGAGGAACACAAGCTATATATATAGTGTAATTAATTAATCCAAATCTCCTTTACACTAAATAAATCGTACCGTCAGTGGAAAAAGATGAAAAGATGAAAATTGCAATTTTACAGGAGAGCCAAAAAAACTGTTAAAATATCAGTAAGTAGTGAAAGGAATGTACATTACGATTTCTTTCACAAAACCGTCAAGACTATTGCTAAAAAGTTGAAAAAAGCTTATGCAGCTTTTGTCCCTCTGTCCATTCATATTACTAACTAAAATTCATAAATTAAATAAAAAGTAACACAACTTATGTTTTTTTCTACTGAGGTTGCGAAATGACAAAGTTTATATTATTTTACATATGTACCGGAAAAGCAGATTTTTTGATTAATTATTAAAATGTTGGGTACACATAATTATGTAAATTCGTATACACCGGAAAATATAATACATTGCATATCCCCTTTTCTTCATAATGAGCCAAAAATTTTAGAAACTTGTATTCTTAGAAGTCTTGTACTCGTACTGTGCTCTTAACTCGAATTAGCTTTAGTGTGTAGGTCAACATATTCCAACCTTGACATGTGGTTGCACGACTTGCTCTCATTTTGAGAGAAAAAACAAGATCTCGTACACAATAGTGTACCTAGATAGAATTGATTCTATTGTTGCCGAATTATTAATAAGAACTATGGGAACAGAGAAACTGACATAAGTAGGTATTTGGCGAGGCTGGCTGGTTGTTCATTTGATATTCGAATACAAAAGCAATACAAAGTTAGAGTAATTGTGTTTGTTAAAATAAAGATCGTGTGTATTGTGGCCATGTCGCCATAATTACCACCTATGAATAAAATTTACATCGTTCTAAATTGTTAAAATCTTCTGTGGTTTTCGTTTTAAAGTTATATTTTATGCATACTTCTAAAGTCAACAAAATGTTGCCTCTCATTGACATTCACGTAGTGTCCGCGCTCAAGTTTTAAGTGAAATAATTTGGTGCCAAGTTAACTTCTCGTGTAAGAGATCCTTTGGCTAGTTGCCACGTATCTGATCCGATTAGTTGTTACTATTTTATCTTGGCACCGATATAAATTTATGTGAATAAAATATTTGCGTCGAGTTAAGATTTATGCAAAAACATGAATTAGAATGTGCACGACATTTAGCACATTAATATCTCCCAATAATATAGTTTAAATTAACAGTATTCAAAAACAATATCAAATCAGTTTTGAAACGGGTTCATACATATTCCTAAGTTCAGAGTTCAAATTAATTCGCGATGCCTTGAGTCAGATAGTATGATGCACATGACAAAATCTGGTAGGCTTCAGATTGTACGCGAACTTTTGATAAATAAGCTATTCTGTGGGAAGGTACGGGTTGTGACTTCAGTACCCGAAGCAATGCGAGGGCGGTTCATGCACATAAAGTATCGCTTATATGGCTTCCGCTAGACATTTTGGGTCTAAAAGGAATTTTATTTAAATTTAGCCAACCCACTCGCGATATATGCATATTTAAGTATACTGAATTGGATATAAAAATCTTTTCATCCTTTAAACAGGTGGCTGAAAGTCGTTTCTAATTTGGATCTTCTACGAGTATTAAATTCATGACAGCTACGTTACCAATTTTCAGCGGTGCCAGAACCATCATCTTTATTATAATGGACATTAACGTAACGAGAAGAATACACGTGCTCAGTGTTCAAAAATTTATATAAAACAACTAACTGTTGCCCACAGCTTTGCACGCGGTAATTGTGCTTATCACATTTAACCCCTATTTCAACCCCTTGGGGGTTAATTTTGAAAAATCCTTCCATAGTTGATGCCTAAGTTTTAAAAGGAATACAAGTGCGAAATTTTAAGTTTCTAGCCCTAAAGGTTTGGCCTGTGCGTTGATACATATGTATATCAATCACTTTTGAATTTTATACATACCAACAGATCGTTTCTTCTACTAATTATTCGAGACATCTACGTTACCAATTTTCAGCTGTGTCAGAACCATTATCTTTATTGTACTGAATATTATAGTAATGAGTAAAATTCACGTGATCAGTGCTCATGCTCAAGGCTCAATTTATGTTAAACAATAACGATATTTTAATCCATAAATCCTTTGATGTGAGTCATGAATTTATTATACCATACAAAGTGTTACTCGTAAGCTATTTTATCTATGCACGAGCCACAAGTTTTAATGAGTCTAGAACTCATTATAGTCAATTTAGCGTCATCCCTATCATTAAAACGTTAATCAAAATATCACTACTCTCCAACTAAGTTGCTTCATAGCTACAAAGAGATTTGAAACTAAGATGCGAATTTGAAATTGAAAGTATTTTGATAAGTAGTGAGTATATGTATTGTTTTTGTAGTTATATGTAGAGTGCGTTTGAAGTTAGTCTGCAGCTCTCTGTAATGTTGGTAGCATTGAAATGAGTGTTTTTAAAATTTCCAAAGACATAATATTAGCCTTGTTGTCATGTTCATCAAAGGTAATAAGGATTATATTATAAATTACAAGAAAATGTAAGAAATTGCATTTTAAATAACACTAGCTGTGCCCCGCGGTTTCACCCGCGTTAATTTGTGGAAAAAACTAACTTCTAAAATATATGATGTTATATAGCCTTCCTTGATAAATGGACTATTAAGCACAAAAATATTTTTTTCTATTCGAACCAGTAGTTCCTGAGATTAGCGTGTCAAAACAAACAAACTTCAGCTTTATAATATTAGTTTTTATTTTTAATTTGGAAAATTCGATTTCAATGTTTCCAACATAATATTGATTTGCAGACTTACTTGAAACCTTAGTAGCCTATGTCAATTCATACGTCAAATGTTCGAGGGGATGTTACTCTAAAATAATCATATGAGACTACAGATATACTATCTAATCTCGAGAACGAAACACTGAAGCATAATATGATTATTTGGTTGAATACGCTCGAAGTAACTGGCTTATCCGCGAATTTACACTTCGGAACCTTCCAGCGTCTAGAACGATAATCTAATGCGCTTTTCAGTTTTCACTAATGTACTTATAATGTTTTTCGTTCAGCAGATTAAGGCCGCCTTTCGTTACAGTAAGTTACACTGAACATACCATAGGTAATACATGTACGTATCTGAATAGCAAAGACGCTATGAAAGTATCTTACTTTACTATACATGTGTAAGTTTGTATGGATATTTGTTATATTCTGTGTTCTGGCTGGGGGCTTGAGTGCCCGTTTTTTTTTTCTTTTTCTTTTTTCTTTTTAGGCCGGCAACGCACCAGTGATGAATTTAGTGTTGCTGATGTCCATGGGCGACGAAAGCCACTTACGATCAAAAGGATCGTCAGCTCGTTTGCCGACTATTTCCATAAAAAAAAATATATTTATTTAACTTTTACTGCAGGTATGTATTACAAATAAAAAATAATAATAAAAGGCACTAAGGGAGTGCCAACATAAGTGAAAACATAACTGTGTATTTTTTTGATCGTCAGCAGGAAATACTTTTTGAAGATGAATAGTTTTTTTTATTCATTATATTTTTGGTGAATGGCTGCCAAGTGCCAACGCTTCGTAAAGTATATGTAAACTACAATCGTGGTATTAATATAATAAGAGCTGTAAATTAAGTAGGTATCAAATGATTACGGTGTTGCGAGCTGATTGGTTTTATTCCATCTCAATTATAATGCCCAACGCGTTTAAGGAAGTTTTTACTTTAAAAATGTGTAAAATAAATAAGGAAATGGAAATGTCAATTGACTACGGAACAATACCGAATTCTTTCCTGTATTGAATTCGTTTAATGAACATAATATCTGTAATTATTAGACCGTGATAAACACCAAACCTGTCGATATTTGAACGTACGTAAATTAATGAAACGTGAATATTTCATTTCAGTCCAATTGGGTTTATCTATTGTTTTGATGCAGGATATTGTAAACTCTCAAACCATATGTTTATGGGCGACTATTGATTGTGAGGTTTATCAAAATCTCATTAAGCAATAAACCATGAGACTGGTAAGGGAAACACAAAGCGATCTTATGTGTGTCGCAATTGAGATCTTAATTGGGAATTTGATCAATGTTATCATTGGGTACAATGTCATATGGTAATGAATGTAGAGAACAAAATAATTGGCAAAATTTATTTTTATTTTACTTACATAATTATTTAAACTTTATTGACCACATAATCACGGTACAATTGGCGAGCTTAACGCTTAAATGCATTATCAACCATTAGGACAAGAGATATTGGCGAGGAGCGGTGTTAATTCTGTTGGTAAATTAAAATATAAAGCAACCAAAAATATATAGACAGTATTGAAATATATTAGATGCGTACACATAAAAACATCTATGTAAACAAATATATTATATTCAACTACATATACAGGGTGAAGTTTTCAAGTGTGCGTGGTATTGTAAGTTCTATAAACTATGAGGAATATCGAAAAATGGTTACAGGAATCTCGGGGCCGATTTTAATGAAAACTAAAACTCCATCATTAGATTTTCGAAATATTAATATTCCTGGCCAGGAATGGAACCCGTTGATTTTGAAAAAAAGCTCATTCTGTATTATTACAACATTCGATAGTGTTGCTAACAAGGATCAAATTCTGGAAACTAATAACATACGGCAAAGTTAAGGGAAATGTTGAATTTTAAAAAACTGCTGCTTTTTAAACGTTTTTAGTATTTTTTTTTGTAAAAATTGCTCTTTCTTTAAGTTTGCCGTATGTCACTACTGAGTTCGATTCCGAGCGAGGGGGAAATATGAATGATGAGATTGATTTTCTATTCTTGGTGTAGTTGTGTGTGCGTTCTTATCTTTGTGTGTTGTCCATGGAACCCACGACACAGGGAATCCTGCTATGAGTGTGTAGTCTTATTTATTTTTTATTTTATATTATACAATACAATAAACAATTTTATACAATAAATTATATCTTTATAATATCTTATACAATGTTATAGTATATTGATTAATTAGATACTAAATAGTAATTAGATACTAGATATTCGATTATATTGCAGTGTAAGTAAATGCAAAATAATATTAATGATCGTATACGCTAACATACTCACAAGCCTGACAACCCTATTGTATGAACACAATACATATACGATCCGTAACACAAAACAAATATGTTTACCTCGTGCAAATCTATTTCGGGAATTTTGTATAATTGTGTAATGTCATATTATTATAATTTTGTATTATTTTGCTTAATATTTTATTGCTTAAAATATTGTGATCAATACCTACTCGGCCAGCCATATACATTTTGTCCAGCGACCAAAAATACACATCATTATCATTGGGTATTTTTGTCGATAAAATTAGGTATAAACTATACTTATGGTATGATTTTATGATGATAATAACAGTAATATTCTGTAATAAATATGTCTGGTACATAAAATAAAACTCTAAAATACAAAGTATATTTTTAGCCAAGAGTTGCCAGCGGGTAAAACTACAAAATAAATTTTAAAACCAATTTTACTACATTTTCCACATTCAAGCGATGCTAAATTTGGTACACAAAATGCATTCATAGTTGAAAAATGTAAAATATTTCCAAATGTAAGTTTAGAGAAAATATCAGTATCTTCAACACGTACGGATATGCTAACCGTAAACTTTTGCTGGAAGGTGCGTTAAGATACAGCGATTTAAAAAGAAAATCATGGAACTAGTATAAATATAAAAATTTAAAAAACCCTCCTACTATTCAAAAAGCTATCATGATATACCTTTTTGAAATTCTTGTGGTGAGTTCTTTTTTGATACCCATATTACATTATTTGATTTATTTTTATTTTTTGATTTTTTTCGACTTCAAACAATGGCATCTCACAGCCACCAAATTTGTTTTTATTTGATTTCACTTATCTAGGAACACTTGGGTTATCAAGACGAATGTAACGTTATTTCAATTATATAAATCCGTTATGCGGTTTGAAACATATGAGGTAATAAAGAATATTACACACATACATACAAGATACGCGCGAAAAACATTTAAACCCTTCCTTGACAGTCGGGTAATAAAAATACATTTTACATGTTTTGTAGTAGCCGTTGTGTGGCATGGGAATCAGTTCGTTCTTTTTTTTCTCTTCTTTCTTAGCAATTCATGGGTGTTCATGACGTCCATGTACGGTGGCTACGCACCATTATCACGTTTAGTCGCTATTTGCATAAAAATATATCTTCACTATTCAATGTGCATTTGTGTATGCATGTAACTACAAATACGAGTTATGTATGTATGTGCATGTGTTTTACTTGTCATATTTTAATTCTTGACAACAATTTCACCTGATATTAAGTGGGAAAGTCAATCTATGCTGAAAATTAAATGGTATAAATTCATTTAAGATAATAATATTATTAGAAATAAGGCAACTTAAGAAATAATGCTCTTTAATGCAACTCATGCTTTAAAATTGTTCAGCTGCCATGGAAATACGTTCAGACGAAAATTTTTATTCACTGCTGTGTAAATTTAACTTTCTAAACCTCTATAAAGCACCATATACATTCGTGGATACGTTCCGACCAGCCGAATGTGAATACGATCTAGCCGCGTTTCATACACAGAGGTTTCTACAAATTTATTTAAACAACACGGTCAATTCTAGCTTTTATATTCTTTAAAACAAAGGTGATTATTCCGTGCGTGTTTTGTAATGCTGTTTGGCATTTGGTGTAACTTACATCGTCCGTTGAAGATGTTTGCCGCAGATAAATATTTTGGCTTCTTGCCAAGAGCATAGCGGGGACCATACATGAAATATACGCCTTTTTACTTCCTTTGCATTTTGTTCGTGTTCGTCTTGCCATCGATCCGCTGCAACCCGGATTGAAGCGGCTCAAACGGGTTAGGAGTGGATAGAGCCAGAAAATTCCACTTTAACACTCGAACGCATAGAGAAAAATAAATGTCGAACAAGATAGGATTAAAACGAAGGTTGCGAGAGAATAGATATTTATATTGAATCATGAGCTACGAAGACTTCGCGAAATTATTGTGTAACGAAAAATACGTTTTTATTTTACTTTATTAGTGAACGACTTTCTTAAAAATTATGTTTTTATTATCTATACTAATATTATAAAGAGGAAAGATTTGATTGTTTGTTTGCATTGAATAGGCTCCGAAACTACTGAACCGATTTGAAAAATTCTTTCACTGTTGGAAGCTATATTATTCCCGGGTGACATTGGCTATATAATATATATTTTTTAGTATTTTTCCCTAAGCAAAGCGAGGGCAATTTCCTAGTATTCAATATTTTAACAGTGAAACATTTTACACAATAACCCCTTTTTCATTTTGTCATTCGTTACTTGTCGTGACTTTTTTCTCTTTATTTTCTGAAAATCTTTTCAATAAATTCCGACTAAGCCTATTCAACCGGCTCGGGTCATTCTGGGCAACAAGCGCAGATAGAGAAATACATTTTAAAATTTCTGAATATTTCAATGTATCGTAAAAATGACATCATATTATAAGTTACGATATTAGCTTTCTCACCGAGAAAATCTTCAAAGTTTTTCATTTAAACCTCAACTTGGTAACTATGAATTGAAATAAAATTGTATGAAATATGAATATATTGATGAGTTATCTATATCTATAAAAATTGATGAGCTAACGAGGCTGCCTAAGCAATTATTACATTACTCTTTAGTATTCATCATCCGATTAGCACAAATCACACATAGTAGGTATTATTTAATGCACGTGCATTATATATTAATAGAATTAAGCATGTGTTTAAACAAATATAAATAAATGCTTACACACTTGGGTTTTACACATGATGCCGTATTGCAGGTGGATAGAGACACAAATAAAATGTGATATTACAACTACTATTTTATGAAATTAACTACAAATATAAAAAAATGACATTCAAAATGAGACTGAATTAATATTATTTATGTAGGTATATTTATGAAGCGCTCATAGCCCTGCTGCTTGCGTCGATCTTAAGTGATCGAAAAAGTTAAGCAAGACCGGGCGTGGTCGGTAGTTGGATGGGTGACAGCTAGTGGCAAAAAATTCTTGAGCGTTTCCGTGCTCCGGAGGACACGTAGAGCCGTCGGTCCAGGTTGTTATCATATGATAACAGTCGTTAAGCCATGTCGGAGGCCCTCGGGCGGTTTAAAAACTTTCTGCACTCGGGTTGGCTACTAACCCCTCCACCAATCCGCACTGAAGCAGCGTGGTAGAGTATGCTCTAGGCCTCCTCAAGAGGAAAGACCCGTGCCCAGTAGTGGGCCATTAATGGGTTGAAGCCATGTATATTTATTATTATACCTATTCAACAAAAATCCAAAATGTCTTTTTCTCTAAAAAACATCCGTGTATTAATTTAAATGGAACCAAAACAAACACAAGCCTGAAAAATAACAAATTAACTTAGACAGTGCTTTGAAACCTTAATAATATTGTATATCCGCAAATATGGTCAAAATGGTCATCCTATTAATCTTTACAATACATTGTCTAAAAATATTAATGACGAGTTTAATCGAATATTTCAATTCAGATACATAGAAGAAAGTAAAAATAGTAAATTTAGCGACTGGGCTACTGTAGGTATTTTTAAAAGTAGAAACAAATTATACGAGCTTTATGACGAAAAACAATATAATTTTTCTCCCTCATTTCAGGAATACGTAAGAAATTACTCGAAAATTTTCAAAATCATCTGTACTCAAGCAAAGTCAATGTACATAAAGGATAAAATAGTTAATTCGGATAATAAAATAAAAACCACCTGGGATATCATTAAAAATGAGACCGGCAACTCTAAATCTTGTGACTTTAGTTATGAAATAATGATTAATGGAATCAAAATCACTTCTGATAAAGAAGTGGCAAGCGTTTTTGAAGAGTTCTTCCGCAACATTCCCGTTAAATTAACTAGTACACTATCCTCTTCTTCAACAGAAGCATTTTATCTATTAAGAGATAATGTTAAGGAATGCAATGTGGTATTTGACTTTAAGCACATTACAATCAGGGACATAATTAAAGTTTTCCAGTCTCTGAAAGTAAAAAGTACGGGTGATCTCTGGGGTATTTCAGTAAAAATAATTCGTCACATAATAGATATTATAGCTCCTTGTTTAGTTGTAGTTTTTAATAAATGCATAGATCTTGGTGTATTTCCAGATCTAATGAAATGCAGTAAAGTTATACCATTATTTAAAACAGGTGAAAAATCGGATATTAATAATTATAGGCCAATTTCTATATTACCAACACTCAGTAAGATCTTCGAAAAGATCATACTGAATCAAATGCTAACCCACTTCAACAATAATAATTTATTACATCCGGAGCAATACGGTTTTACTAAAGGTCGTAGTACAACAGATGCCGGAGCCAGGCTCTTAAAGCATATATATGAAGCATGGGAGTCGTCGCAAAATGCTATAGGTGTATTTTGTGATTTATCAAAGGCGTTTGATTGTGTTGAGCACGATACATTAATATCTAAACTTAGTCACTATGGCGTGAAAAACAAGGCCCTTAGCTTGCTCGCATCTTATTTAAGTAATAGGATACTAAAGGTTAATATAAACGATGAAAAGTCATCAGGGTCACCTACTGTGATGGGTGTTCCGCAAGGCTCGATCTTGGGCCCTTTTCTTTTCCTGGTGTATATAAATGACTTACCACATTATGTTAAAAACCATGCGAACATTGTGCTGTTTGCAGATGATACATCATTAATATTTAAGACTGATAGGAATAAAAATAATTTTGACGATGTTAATAGTGCTCTGTCGCATGTCTCACATTGGTTCACTATAAATAATTTACTTTTAAATGCAAAGAAAACCAAATGCTTAGAATTCGTGTTGCCAAATGTAAAAAAAGTAAATAAATCTCTTAAATTAAATAATGAAACATTAAATATAGAGGAATCCACGGTTTTTTTAGGGGTGACCTTGGACAGTAAACTGCAATGGGGCCCGCACATAGCATCTCTCACAACTAAACTTGCTAGGGCTGCTTATGCTGTTAGAAAAATAAGGCAGCTCACTGACGTCGACACTGCTCGGCTTGTTTATTTTGCATATTTCCATAGTGTTATGTCTTATGGCATTTTACTGTGGGGCAAAGCAGCCGGTATAGAACAAATTTTTGTATTACAGAAAAGAGCCATTAGAGCTATTTATAAACTAAAATCAAGGGAGTCCTTGCGTGTCAAATTTAAACAAATAGGTATACTTACAGTAGCTTCCCAATATATTTATAATAATTTAGTGTTTATACGGAATAACATAACTGCATATAAACAAAATTGTGATTTTTCAAATCGTCAAACAAGAAGGATGCATCAATTGGCTACCTCTTCGTACCGTCTTTCTAAAGTGCAACGTTCTTTTATGGGACTAGGTATAAAATTTTATAATAAAGTCCCAAAACAAATACATGACTTACCGGTGCAATCTTTTAAGAAACGTGTAAAGGCTCAGCTCTTAGGCAAGGGCTACTATAGCATAAATGAATATTTAAATGACAAGGATGCTTGGAAATGACTAGCTAGGCAACCAGTTCTGCACAGGTTAAAGAATACCTATTTTTGTAATAGATATAAGTTTTATTTTTAAAAGATGTGCTGAGGAGTTTCTTTACGGCTTTTCTTCTCCTCCATGACAAAGCACCTTTCCGAAAAGCTGGTAGATTAAAAAAATGACGTGCATAAGAGTATCAGTGATACCTACATGAATAAAGATTATTTCATTTCATTATTTCATTTCATTTCATTTCATTTCATTTCATTTCATATGTTCACCGACTTACAACCATATTCGTATTATTTTATTTTCCATCTCACTCACAACGATGTTCACATCTCGTTCTATTACACTCCGCATAAAATGCAGTGAAACATATTCTAGAATTGTTAACACGCGTTCACACGGGTGTCAACACCAGGCTTTTATCAGTTTTACTGAGATAGATAGGATTTAAAGGAACGTGTAACTTTATTGAGCTGACAGGTTTCTGTAAATAATAGTTTTAAAATTAAAAACATGCTATTTATTACTCCAGCTAGCCAATCCTCTTACAATGTAGTAAGGCATGTTTATAATTATAACGCTACCCTCTCATAGCCCCTCAATAGAATACCCTATGTCGTGGGTGCCATACACACACAAAGACAATGACACACACACCCAGAACGAAAATAGAAATTCAAACTCATTCAAATTTCCACCTCACTGAGAATCGAACCCATGTTAGCGCGACGATCCATTGCGCCAGACGGGTCGTCATTAAACGAATCAAATATTTATTTAACTATAAAAGCATCGTTGGACCAGCTCGATGGTACAGAGGCACCAACTTATCTGTGAAGTGGCGAAAACTGGAACTAATGCCACCATGTTTAAAAAATTTCATAAGTACTTTGTGGTCATTCATCTGTCAGTTACTCTCGAATTGCATCCAATTATTGGTCTAATGCGTTCGACAGCGCCTCCCTTCAATTCACAGATAAGTTGGTTTCACTGTACTATAATCATCGTATCGTTAGGTAATCTAGACGCACAAACACTCACTTTATTTATTGCACATTTTATTGTGTAAAATTAACTACCGAACAAACAATGGTGCACATTGTTCCCAAGTAGTCGTTCCAACGCTTCCTTCTTGGCCAGCTACGCATTGATTACATCTCTGGTCACTGGTGTTGCGTATCCATGAGGGACGTTTTTCATTTACCTTAAGATGATCCGCCTGATCGTTTGCCTGTTTGAAATTTTGAAACATAAACATACAAGTTTTTTGCTTTTACGAACCAATTTTACACATACACATTCATATTATAATAAAGCAATTAAATATTACATCCTATCAGAGATACGTGAAGTAACCATTAATTGTTAAACTATGCTATCAAATATCAACTCAATGCGATATAAACTCACGATTTCACATCGATTATATTTTTGCGAATACGGTGTTGTGCACTACGCATTAGAGCTTTCACAGCCATGTACAGTCGACTCCAATGCTTAAAACGCTCGGAAAAAATATGAAGAGGAATAAAAATTTAATTTCTCTTTTTAGTGCGACGCAAAATGAAGAGTGAGTAAATGCTTAGGCTGCAGTATTTTTATACCGCTGTCTCGTGTGTGTATAGCTTAATTTATGTAAGATTATAGGATATTATGGAATATTATTATTATTGAGACTTAACCAAACTCTCCGATCTAAGGTAAGCACACTAGGGAATCGGAAAAGGCAGACCCTAGACTTTGTAAAAGTATGTATGCGTCACTTGTAATTATGCACATCACAGAATATCAGAAAGCGTGGCTGCTCATCTGAGTGCGGTCGTTTCCATCAGAAGGGTACGCCAACGATTGCAATTCTGCATGTCATAATATGTAGCTAAAATAATAATTATGTTATTTCTTATTATATTTTTTGTTAGTCGTATTAAATACCATGCCATTGTGATGGAATAAACATGTTTTCTTTCAGTTTTTCGGTACTCTTTTACAATGCTAAGCTTTACTCCCTTATCTGAAAAATAGGTGCCGTCGATTTTATTCAGCTGGGTTAATTCACCCAGGTATCTTAAGTCTATTTTTAGTAGACTTTTATTCACTTATACACCAAGGTTAGTTAAGTCTACTGACAAAGATGATTTAATTATGATAAATTAATTAATTATGATATTAATTGATTTTTTTATTGTATATTTTTTTATGGATTTTTTTTATTGATTATTTATTATTATGATAAATTAATTTTTTTAATTATGATTATGGCTTACTTCACTTATGTGATTAAGGAAAGCTGTATACACGAGTCTATTGTCCGAGGTACATGAATGCACCTTTTATCTCAAACGACCATCCAACTTAATTGGCGTATACTCATAAGCAGTAAACAAAAATGAGTCAAAACATTTATCAGTAACATAAAAAATTAAAGTATCTATTAACATAATTGTTGTTCGCAACGTTTTGCCCTACGGCTTGTGTCAATCGTAATCCACGAGTTGAGCGGCGTCGGGCGCAGTCGGAAATTAAATGGCTGACCGCTTGGGGCTACATTTAATACACACTTCCGTTCATCAAACAAGAAGTAGATATTTCCAGTTGTTATGGAAATTTGTTACTGAAATATAAACTTTAATAAAGGTTACGAGGATTAAAGAAGGGTTCAAAGTATACAAAAGTATACAGCAAACAAAACATTTTGTTAAAATAAATTTATTTTGAGATTATGGGGGCTTCAAAAAGAGTTTTCTCCCAATTATACATTGGAAAATTTGAAGTAAAGTCCATAATAAACGGATTGAATGGAATGTTCGGAAGAGGAGTTTGTATTAAAATCCACTATTTTTGCAGTTAGGTACCTTCCTAACGGTTTGTATTTGGCTTTTCGATGGTACTGATTTCCAAAGCTATAATAATTTGTATAAAGTTGTAAGTATATAAAATATAATTATAAACATTTATAGGTGATACATACAATAAGACGACCGTGTAATTTGGTTAGTAGTGGCCCATGCATGTCTAACACAGGCCTGTTAGCAGATAAATGTTTAATGTCCGATCGTGTCTGTAATATGTTATTTGTATTATAAACGCATGTCACACACGGGTTTCTTAATATGAGTTTAGCAACTATAATAACGTCATACAATAATCGATGAAGCAACAGATGAACAGTTGACGCGTTTCATTATCGCATTATAAACCGTTAATGAAGTTGCAAGAACTATTTTAGGATCCATCCATCCATCCATCAGCCTTGGGAGGTCCACTGCTAGACATCGGCCTCCCCTAACTTACGCCACTCTGACCAGTCCTGAGCCTTCTGAATCCAGCGGATGCCGTCGGTCCATCTTGTCGGGGGGCGTCCTGTACTCCGTTTTCCGAGACGCGGGCGCCATTCGAGGACCTTTCTTCCCCAACGGTTATCAGTCCTTCGCACTATGTGGGCAGCCCATTACCACTTAGGATTGCCATTTTAGGATACCGTAGTCAAAATTTCCCTTATAGTTTCAAAATATCCATTCGTCCATCCACCCGTCTATCCGCAGCATACCGCCAGAGACACTTAAGTGCTAAAAAGTGTAATTTGGCGTGAATACACTTATTTATAACGTTAATTTGGCTTCAACTCATTAATGGCTTACTACTGGGCACGGGTCTCTCCTCTTGAGGAAGCCTATAGCATACTCCACCACGCTGCTCTAGTGCGGATTGGTAGAGGGGTTAGTAGCCAACCCGAGTGTCGGAAGTTTTCAAACAGCCCAAGGGCTTTCGACATGGCTTGACGACTGTCATCTTATGATAAAAACCGGGATTATTATAATAGCAAATAATATTTTTAATAGCAACAATAATTGAATTAAATGTTACTTACGCTATCATAATATTTCTAAACATATTTATGACATCGAATTTTACTATACGAATTTTGAATGAAACGAGGTGAATTATTATATACCTATACTTTTTACGACCCTAAGTATAATGCCGTCGAATGCACTCATCGTTTAGTACGTGACTTTTGTCTCGCGACTGTACCTGCTAGAGAGCTATAATCTTAAAGACTTCTACTGCCTTCGTCTTTTGTATCCGTTTGTTGCAATGATTTCAGCTTTGAAACCTGAAAAAAAATTGATTGATAAAAATGGAGAGAAATCTAATAGTGAGAATTATGTTGTGCATAATACATCTTGTATTGTGGTGTTGGTATGAAGATGTGGTATCATGTACCTATACCGGTAACGGCGATTATTATTTTTGGGCATACACACAAAAGTATACTAGTCTAATCATAGCCTAACTTAAAACCCTTAAAACTTAAAACAATTCAGCTTCAACACGACCTACTTCGAAGAAAACAAATTATAAACTTGTGACATTTTTTCTACCAATAGTTCAGATCTATCAATGGCTTTACCGGAATCTCTGATTAATTAATCCCTTTGGAGTAGAGTACGCTCCAAATTGCCGGGCTGGGGATGATTGCAGAGTTTGGAAATGCAAGCAATTTCAATCTTTGTCAGTCTGAACTGTGATTCGGAATTTCACTAAGAGAATTGTTGGATTGTATAAATTAATAGTAATGGTAATTAAGTACTGAGGAAATTTAAAAGGAAGATTATGGGTTTATGATGTAAAAACTACGTGATTGTAAAACCTATGTGATTATAAAACTGTGTGTGGGATATTTGGGCATCTAAAACGAAGATTTGCATTCATTAATTTACATAAACATTAGTAAATAGATATTTATATTACCTTAATGAACATTAAACGCATGAGTACTTCATTTTAATTACGTGCATAACAGATTAGTGGTAATAAAAATGAATACGAACATCACAGGCAATTTTAATCGAGTATTTTTACGTTTTATGAACTACAACATAATATAACAACAAAATTGACGCCTTAATGAATATTAAACGCCTGATTACTTCATTTTAATTACGTGAATAAAAGCTTCAGGGTAATGAAAATGAATACGAACATCACAGGCAATTTTAATCGAGTATTTTTAAGTTTTATTAAATTATAAACTCAGTTTTTAGTGCCCATTCATACACAACAACCACAATGTATCGTGGCGACAAAATACGGTTTCGCTACTGGTCGCGTTGCGGTTATTATGTGGTCCGTGACGTCAACTCAAAGCACGTTTACTGCAAAATATTCTGTGCAAATAAACGTGTATACGACGCTGAAAGTTTTGTTTCTGGAATAGAGTTTGATACATGTATTGGAGTGTATAGTTTCATTAGATTTTTAGCCGTATTGGGGCGGCTTAGAATACTAACCCTAATCTCAGGCCGAATGGATGTCGTAGGAGGCGACTAAATCCGGCCCGCTGGTGGTAGGGCCCCTCGAGAGATTATATTTGTAATATTGATTTTAATTGTTGATTAATACCATTACTACTATTATTATTTCTCCATGGGGTTCGCCTGGATAGCTACCACCCTTGAGCTTGAGTCAGCCGCCAAACGACTCGACGTATTCCGGCTAGGGGTTTGAGAGCCAGTTTTTTCTTTCTTTTTCTTTCTTCTTCTTCTTTCTTTCTTAGCAACGCATCAGTGATGCCTTTGGTGTTGCTGATGTTCATGGGCGGTGATAGACACTTACCATCAGTTGGATCGTCAGCTCGTTAGCCGGCTATTTCGATAAAAAAAAAGATTAAATGAAAATTCTGTCATTGACTGATCCAACGGATGAAATAATAAAATGTTTCTCTCCTGCGGTTACGTCAAAGAGAAAAAATCTTAGTTTAGAAATAATTAAATAGACGGAACTTTTTTATTATAATATTTCTGTTGACATTTCTTAAAGAATGCGTAAACACTGTAGCGTAAGAGCGCTAGTTATTGCTTAAAAATCTTAAATGTGACGTTCCATATTTTCCTTGGCAACATTGTCTAAAGATTCTATATGTTTCGCATCAAAAAACTCACGTCCTCAAAGATAGCGTTTAGTTATCAGCATAGTATGATCAAGATACGATCTTCGCTTTGGGTCTTTGATGTGAAAGGCGTTTACAAAGTGGGTTCAATTTACAGTAATAGTTTTTGCGTCCCGTCTGCTTAGAGGAGTCAATAGGCTTTTCTAGGATGTGGAATTCATTAATGTACCTATACAATAAACTTTTACTTGGAGAAGGTTGCCTACAAAACTGTATCATACATTTAAAGAATTATTTAGCAAGCAATGTCAAGCAGGCATTATTTGATAATTTGATGTTATTATATTTATTACGGAGGAATTAGACTTAAGCCATTGTTAAGTATATGAAAACCAATATAATAATAACATTTCAGTTACAAACTACAAATCCTGACGTAATAAGTTTATTTCTGACCCAAATGTCATGAGCGAATATCACAATATATCAGTAAACTGTTTAAGGTCGATTTTGGACCATTGTTTTTGTTAAAATTATCCAAGTTAAGTCTGAGCAAAGCTTGAATAAGCTTTACAGATCTCGCCATTAAAAATCGTTACTAACCTGGGCTTGAGTCTCTTCCTAATGAGGCAGGAAAATTTACATATAGCATGCAGGTCTAATCAAATGGATTGGCAGACTTCTCACGTTTGACAATATCGGGAAAATTCTCTGAAATGGGATGTACGAGTATTCATAATATTTGAATTTGTAACGAATAGCTTGATTTTACGTGCATTACCTATAGGACAACCTTCTAGATAATTTAGTCCCTGTCATAAAAGAGGTAGTCCGTTTACCACTATATTGACTAACACAACGACGCACTGAAAGTACCTCGTATGCATTATCCCCCGCTATCCGCGAAAATATCGTTGTAAATCGATGGGCAGGACTTATTCTAATTGAAATTGTTCACACACCGTGTGCGTTGTGTCTGCTGAGGACTTTTTCGATTTGGGGACTTTGTCTTCCAAAGACAAAAGATCTTTGTCCGCACAGGTCATAATAGTATACAAATTCGTACTATTTAGGTTGTAAACATGAGCAATTGCCTTATAAAATGCATATGTTAAAAAAAATGGTCGGTCTCAGGACTCTCAGGCAACATGGGAGGTATAGTATTTTGTAATATCTCGAGATTGAAATAATATCATTTTCTTTTAGTTTTTATGCCCTTTGATGTTCACTTTGATAAATTGAAACGAATAGATATTTTTACCTATATAAACATCGGATATTGCGTCCCGCAAATTTTATAGAAATAGAAGTGAATTTCAGTCAATGTTCGGAACTAGAAACCGTGTAAACGGTTGGACTGATTTGGCTACTTTTTACTTTATACTTTCTTAATGCTACAAAAATGGCTGGATTACGGGTAGAAAAATAAGAGTTATGGATTAGGTGATTTGAAACATCAAGTGATCAGCCAAACTATTAAAGTTATTGAAACGCCATCTTAGTCAAAATTATTCCATGTTATGAGCATTTATCAATATACAATGATAGGTAGCGACTGAAGATCTGAGTTGCCTGACGAGTAATATTAAGGGATCAGCCTAACTATTAAAGGTATAGAAATGCCGACTTAACAAACTTAATTCCATGTGATGAAGATAATTTAGTAAACGAAAGTACTTTATTGGAAAAGGCAGGACAACGTCTGTCCGGTCAAAAAGTTCTGTTATTGATATTTCTTGGCACAAAATTCTAGAAACTTCATAGATTGTAACAAAGGATTTCGGTATGTCTAGTTTTATGAAAAGAATATTTACATACTTTTAGCTTTATGAAGGAAATAAAACAATACAAGGTTTTATTGTCATGTATGAATCATAGAAACCAGTAACAGATTTATGGATGTCGCAAGATCGTGTTGCGTAAAACATGTCTTGGATGTGTTCTGAAATACCGAACATGTGCGAGCGAAAACATGATGGTATACGCGATCTGTATACTGATATTTGAGATGTTGAATTATGTTAGAGCAAGCAATTACAATGATCGATTATTCATTCCTGGTAGTAGTTTATATTCTGTACTTATATAGTACTTGAAGATCACCGTTTTTCTTCGCTTGTGACTATGATGCTAGGTTTAGTATCTTAAAAAGTTTACTACTTTTTTACAACTATAAGTAACGATTTTTCGACCGTTTACTTAAATGATTCTACGAAGCTTCCTTGGTATAAAATTTCATGTACAGTTGCTACGCTCGTACTTTTTAATTATATGCTACAATGTTAGACGCCCTTTACTATGATAAATTCGCTACGAATTTGTGTTCGTTCATTTTTGTACTTAATTCAAGGAATATGTTGCACACTAGTATAGTACCTTATTATAATAGCCTATAATGATATTTAATGTAAATTTATGCCATTTTTCTTCATGCAATACTAGCTTCCACCCGCGACTTCGTCTGCGTTGACATCGGAATTAGATCCTTGGAGAAATAAAATGTGTCTTTAAATTTTGTAATATATATTTTGTAATTATGTTTCGTTATTTCTCATAGTTTAGAATTTGGCATCCACGCACATTTGAATAATTCCAAATTTTGTTACCAATTCAGTTGCAATTTGACGTTAAAATACTTTTCATTAAATGTATTCGTGTTCTTTTTCCATGGATTCCAATCAGGATGAATATTTCTTACAATTCAATATAATTACTCGTAGTGATGCAATGCCAACAACATCTAAAATATTTTGATAAAATAAAATTGATCATCTAGTTGTTTTACCTCGAACTTAAATCATTTGGTCAGGCAACACCTTCCTTGGTGTAGACATTGATTTGAAATTTTGTTATTATTGCACATATAGCTACTATTTACTATGATGCATTGTAAACAATTAAGTTACAGCACGATTCTTGGTTGACACATAAGAAACCAATAGATATCATATTTTGAAAAAGCAGAAATAAGAAGAACGATAATTATATAAAAACAAGAATAAGATATCACGGATTTTGTTGGGTCCAAAATTCGGAGGTATACTACACAAGTCTTATTTTGTTCATTGTTCAAAAATCTCATTACAGCTTTCAAGACAGGGACCTTTTAGCCATTTCTTAGAAAAAAAACAAATGCTAACGTGATATCTTTCTTAAATATCTTATCTAATGTACAGACATAGATGAGTTAAAATTTTATTATATTAACTACTAGCAATCGCCCTCGCTTCGCTTCGGAAAAAATCTTAGATGCTTTAGTTAACTTACATAACATACTCTTAAAGCAGCATGATCGCTCATTAGAACAACGTTACTATGAAAGGTCAATACTCGAAATAATGATTCGATATTTTTAGGGTTCATTACCTCGAAAGAAAAAACACGGTTCCCTTAAGATCACTTACTCCATTGCCCGTCTGTCTGTTTATATTTCAACACCTTTTTTCTCAGGAACGTGTGAAGGTAACAAATTAAAATTAATTCAGGTCTGCAATCCCTAGGAGCTGTGAAAACATATAATATTCTGTATCCTCAACGCAATCAAAAAACATTCGGCTAGAAGGAATGTCTTAGGTAAAACGTAGGTTAAATAAAAAGTCTTAAAACTGTGAATTTGTAAGTATCACAAAAAAATAATTTTAAACCTATTTGCAGAACTTGGTAATTTGATCGGGACCCATATCGATACATATGGGGACAACAGTTTTTCAACGGCAAAGTTAAGTTTGTTCCGTTTATCTTTTTGTTACAAAGCTATGTTAGGTTTTATTAAATAGTTAAGTTAGGTTCAATAACCCTCCCCCCCGGGGGTTGCCCGCCTTGTCGTGGCGGGGGGGCTTAGTAACCGTGGACTGGTCACCCACGGTGAACCAAGAGGCAACCAGGGCCGGCCTGTTTGGGCTGCCGGCTGGCCCGAGGAGGGCGCTCCCAGCGGGCTTAACAAGTCCGCTGCGGATGCGCTTGGAGGTGGGACCGCAGAAGAAGAGGAGTGCCGGTATTACGGTGCGCCGTTCTCCCTATCTTCTGCGGCCGTGGAGGGATCGCAGGGGGAGAGGCGTGTTGGTATTGCGGTGCGCCACTCTCCCTACCCCCTGCGAGCTGGCGGGGCCGTTCCGTCGAAACGGCACTGGTGGGGCCGCAGAGGAAGAGGCATGCCGGTATTACGGTGCGCCGCTTGCCCTATCCTCTGCGGCCGAGGTGTGGTCGGTGGAAGAACCACAGACCAGATCTTCCACCGGGTACCAGTTATCTGGTACCCATGGCCTCCTAGTAGCAGACTCAGGGGGAGTTTGCTACAGTACTGGTGGAGGCCGAGGAGGGAGGCGCACCTTACCATCTGGTGCGCCCATCGTGGAGGGCCTTCGGGCTTTCGCGATGGAGCCGCTTGCAGGCGGCTGCCGCTGGCGGGGTCGCGGATGTGTGCGAAAGCGTTCCCGTAACCTCGTCACAAGGCGGCGAGGAGGAAGATGGGGGGGGTTTTTAGTGGGTATACCGTGGGTCTCATTAGCCTATACGGGAGTCCCACATAACCACTCGGGTACCCCCTGCGCCCGGGTGGTACGCGTAATGCATTTTCCCCTCCGGAAAAAAAAAAAAAAGGTTCAATAACCCTAGTTCGCACTGAGCCGGTTGCTTTTACTTATTATTATTATTATTTCATCATATTATTTTCTAAATTTTGTGTTTCCTACTTAACCCTTAGTACTTAAATAACATTGAATAAATAAATTGTATGATGATGTTTGCTGATCCATCAGTATTTCACATTAGGTACCCAGAATTTAAAAAAGAAATAGTCTTATATCATTCTCCAAGGTACAATCAATGTCTATACCAAAACACATCAAGATTGGTTCAGCGATGAGAGAGAGTTAAAGTTAATTCGATGAGTTATATGACAATGTTAATAAAGGAGCAACACATTTTCGCATTTATTACATTGTACTTGTGGCAAATCAATAATTCGGCAAAGGGACGATATTGCTTCACAGAAAATGAGAAAATTCAGCACTCTGCACTCTCAACACGATGTTCCTCAGGACTGCATTATAACAGAACTACAACATCACTACTATGGAACTTAAAAAATGACGGAACACTCAGTTATTTCAAAGAACAATCCTAAGCTTGATTTAACACGCCGCAATACGTTTTGTTTAGTGGATTTATGTATTTTATTAATTATTCAATTTGTTCAATGTCTACTATTTGTACAACACTAAATTACGATTTTCAACCCCTTCCAGAGTGAAATATAAAAAAATGACGTTGGAGGCCATAATACGCAATTAATGATTTAAGAAAAGTGAATATAAAAATAGATATTAAGTAAAAAATACTTCAGTGCCATATTCTAGCTCCATCTTGCGAAATATAAATAAACTAAGAAATGCATGTTTGCCTTATTTTGTGTGAAGAAAAGGTTTTTGTAAGTTTAAAACAAATTAAAAACTCGTTTCTCGGTTTTGGTATCGTGGAAGTATAGATTTACAACTTAAAAAATCATTTATTTCGAAATCACAGACATTCACTTCAGTTATATTTATGTGTATTTGAATTATTGCAAATTTGTAAAAAAATAAGTACTCCAGTGCCACGCTTTGGCTCCACCTTGCAAAATATAAAAAAAAAACTAAGAAATGTATGTACCTATGCCTCAATTTGTGTGAAGAAAATGTTTTTGTATGTTTAAAACAAATCGACACATATTTTATTTTCTCGCTTTATTATGGAACCCTAAAAAATCGATATTGTAGCAAAGTACTGTTGAAATCCGTTCAGTAGCTTCAGAGATTAATGAAGACAAACAAAAATTAAAAAGCTCATTTTTCGGTTTTGATATCGTGCTAGTAACGATTTATAACATGAAAAATGCAGTTATTTCGAAATCACAGACAGACATAATTATATTATGTATTAAAGGTGTATGTATAAAAGTCGTTAGCGTGAATCAACAAATACAGAGCCATCTAGTTGCCAAGATAGTAATCGATTATTTATTGGATATCGGTTACTCATACAGACTTAATTTGCGATTTTCTACCACTTCCCAGGTGAAATTTATAAAATGCTGAAATTATATTGGAGGACATAGATACGCAAACAATATGCTTTTAAAAACAAAATACAAAAATAGATATCCAATCAGTAATAGGGATTTGATTTAATGAAAAAAATAACCTTTAAATGCATTTTATGGCCTTTCCATGCAATATAAGTAAAATCTAAGAAATGCATGTATAACTCTTTTTGTACGGACAATACGTTTTTAATAGTTTAAAACAAATCAGCTGATATTTTTTTATTTTTCCATACAAACCATCCCTAAGGAACCCTTTAGTATGGAACCCTAAAAAGTTGCTTAGTTGTTAAGTTGAATACTTTGCAATATCCTAGTAAAAGTGTTGTTAAAATTCGTTCAGTGGTTTCGGAGATTAGCAGAGACAAACAAACAGACAGACAGACAAAAATTTGAAAAACTCATTTTTCGGTGTTGGTATCGTGCAAGTAACGATTTGCAACTTGAAAAAATCATTTATCTCGAAATCACAGACAGACTCTTCAATTTTATTAATATGTATAGATATAAAGAGATAATGCTACGAATTATAATACTACGGTGCTACGATATCATATTGATATTATGAAATCAATATTAGTAAGCTATGATATACCACACTACACAAAATAATACCGTTTAAAGTCGTTGTAATAAAAGTGACAACTAAATTAATAGTTTTAGTAAAAATAAATGTTTACTGTCCAATCGTGAGAAATCGTAAATTTTCATAACAACTTCAACAAACTGTTTTCAAAAATGTGAATCATTAGCGCGGCCCTCATTTAATTTTCTATTCAGAACTCGTAACGTACGATTCAAACTGAGAATGACGCAAAAAACAAAACGGTTTGCGATATTTACATAATTGTAAGGGTTGGGCAGCGGTTTGTGTAAGTGTAACCATGGGATTTATGTAAAACAGAAGTTCGAACCTGTTTCAGAAGATTTGTACCAGTATATAACTGTATAGGCTAGTTATTTTTACATTTGTAGAATGCGGACAGAAAAAGGTGAACTTGAATAATAATTAAAAACGGGAAAAAATGACATCTACTTACAATTTTTATTTTACTACATTGTTGATATAGTTTTCAATAATAACTATATAGCATAAAGGCAAATGTCTAGTAGCGTATATATGAGGATATCAAAAGACTATTTTTTTGTTGTCTAGTGAAATAAAATTCCTACCTCTCGGGGAAGGTTACTTATTGTATATTCTACCGACGACCCTTTGTAATCTATTCTATAAAAACTGTAGAATATCAATATTGAATGACGAGATAAGATATATTATATAAAATGCATTTGTACAATATTTGTTTTATGTGAAAGTTTGTTGTAGATAAGATTGCAATATCAAAAAAAGTGATTTAAATTCGTTACTCAAAAGTTTATAATATATATAAGCCTGACGTCAGGCATATGAGTGAACTTTAACATCCAAATATTAATAGGAGAAATGGAAATCAAAAACATTTATACACACACATGATTGGATTTCCCTTTCAACAAGCATTGAAATGCTCACATCGAGACACTGTTGTGATTCTATTGTGATACGCATAAGGTTCAAATTGAAAGAATTTTTAATTCTACAAATTTATTATTAGTTGGCAAGATAAAACGCAAAAGCAAAGACCGGTAAGCAATTCCCGCGCGTAAGAGGCAATAACATAGATATTGGCAAAGTTTGCTAAACTTTGCCATCGCAGAGTGGGATTGTTTTGTCTGTTCCGTTGTCACTTAAAACATTACGTGTTCCCGATACGATATTTTCGGAGCTCTGAAGACTGGAGCTTACGATTGACGTTCCTAGGAGAATTATTCTGTCATACGTAGGTATTAAGGTATCCGACATTAGTCTTCATTAAGAGTGTATTGTTTTGATATAGTTTCATTCAAAAATTAATTAATAGCGAAGTCCTTGTAAGTTCTTGTCCTTTTAGTAGTGATTTTGCGGGTGAAATGTCCGGAGTTCGATTCCCGGACATGGTAGATTTTAGTAATGTGTAATTTTGTATGTAAAAGCCACCAAATAACTCAGGGATATCTGAAACTATTATAAAACTTAAAATTTATATCTTGAATATCACTAAATATTACGAATTTATTTAACTTTCATGTTCTAATATAAATGATACAAAAGCAACGTCATATTTTTTGTTTTCTTTCGTGCATTTACACCTTCACGTCGACCTAATTTTTTTTGTCACTATCGATGAAATCCTTGACCAATTTTAAGGATTGTGTTGTAAAGAAAGCGGGAATAGGAATCTTCTATATACAAACATAAAAACATAAAAAATGCTTGTATGAATGTCCTATATAGACTGAAACCATCCAAACAATATGACTCAAAATGGTTTCATTTGAAAGGCAATAATCCGAAGATGGTTTGAGACCACTAAAACAATGCATTGTTCACATTCAGTCTATTGATAAAGTCGATTTTCCATTTTTCCCATACAACAATTTGAAGATAATATGGCGCATCTACGTCAACGTCAACACAAAAACACTGATCTATCATTGTTATCAGACATTTTTACCGAACTGTCAGGAAGGGTTATAGTTTTCGCGTGTATCTTATAATTATGTATGTATGTATGTATGTATGTATGTATGTATGTATGTATGTATGTATGTATGCGTGTAATATTCTATATTACCTCATATCTTCTAAACTACTGAACGGATTTATTTAATTAAGATATCGTTAGATTTGTCTTGATAATCCAAGTATTCTTAGATAAGTAAATTATAAAAAAACACTAAATGGTGGCTGTGAGATGCCATTGTTTGAAGTATCAAAAAATAAAAATACATCGAATAATGCAACATGGGTATCAAATTAAAGAGCTCACCACAAGGATTTCAAAAAGGTATATCATAATAGATTTTTTTAAACAGGCGGTTTTTTTATTTTTAAATTTATACTACTTTAGCATAGTGGAACACGCTGGATATCCACTTAAAATAAATAATTAAAAAGCGCACTCAAATATCATTTTCAAGTTACACGCAACACTGACCAAGATGAGTAAATCAAATAGTTAGCCAGAAAATTTTTCATGAAAGACTGGAAAGATTTATTGGAACTCTCATGGTGAAATTTAATAATCCCACCAAAAACATAAATGTAAAAAAGGAGAGCCAAGTTCAATACAAAAATTATGCTTGGCTGTGGGCTTCGCCGCAAAAAGAATACAGATCTAAATGAGTGCCAAGTTCTATGCAATATCTAAATATGCATTTATAGGAACGAAATAACATTATGAACAAGTATTAAACTCTATTTCTTTGCTGTATTGGATACCTATAACAATTGCTGTTATTTAAAAATGTGAGATCTTAAAGTAGGTTAGATTTGACTTGGCCAGTTTTAACTACATCAGTCATTTTATAAAGTTATTCAACATTTTAATTCTGATAAAAATTGGCCAAGTCAAATCTAACCTACTTTAAGATCTCACTTTTTTAAATAACAGCAATTATTATAGGTATCCAATACAGCAAAGAAATAGAGTTTAATACTTGTTCATAATGTTATTTCGTTCCTATAAATACATATTTAGATATTGCATAGAACTTGGCACTCATTTAGATCTGTATTCTTTTTGCGGCGAAGCCCACAGCCAAGCATAATTTTTGTATTGAACTTGGCTCTCCTTTTTTACATTTATGTTTTTGGTGGGATATCATTACTTTTTGTAAAGAAAAATATACCCTGTTCACAAATCTTATAGACTAAATTGATGTTTCATGGGTGACCAGTTTCGGGTGTAAATTAAATAGTGATGACCATAAACCAGAAAGTGAATCGGAAAAACATTAGCTTTTACGGTGAGCCGAATATTTGTATGATTATTGAAGAGTCCCTAAAACTGGTATGAAAATAAGTTTAAGCAACCATATTATCATATAATATATTCATAATATATTTACCCTGATTAACTGAATTCAAAAGTTATTCTGCTTACAAGAACGAGTATTTGGTTATGGTTATATTCGGTATACAGCTAATTTTATAATATTTAGCCGAGTACTAAATATCTAGGTGAATATGACAAACAGGCGATTCTCACACTGCTCCACGCCCCGCCACACAGCGTATATCTGCCTCACCGCGCATTGTTATAATGGTGTACCAAAGTATATCAGCTTCTATGGAAAACACGCATGGTTTGTTGCGTTGAATGTGTTGTACATTACAACGAATTTCCGCGAGGACAGCAAAGGGAAAAGTGTCCGTAAAACGCGTAAAATTACGGGTAGGGCTGCGGTGCGGTCTACAACAGCTATTTTCGAATATCTATTTGGCGGACACTAGCGCCATTGATTAGGGTGGCATAACTCTGCAAACTTCACTCCGTTTACAACAGCCATGTTCATATATCTATTTGTCACACACTAGCGCCATTTAGAAATGGCCATTATTGGAACCTCTATTTTTTGTAAACAGCTGGAAACTTTTTCAACTTTCCCTTCATATGAGATGGCTCTCGTTCTACCTCAATACTCCATTCGCTGAAGTATGCCATATTGAGCCCCGCGTGCACAGAAGCCTTAGTGCGAGTTTTACGTGACATAACGGGCTCACAATATAAATGCGAGTTGGCTAAGATTTGTAGGGGACCGAAGCTTTTCTTTTCACTGCCGCTAGATGGCTCTGCTTCGGTCCCATACAAATTTTGTATGGGGACACCACTTATTTTTCGACTTTTTTAACTTTTAGATTTTTTCCTACGCTTACACACAATTACCGAGCTGGATTCCAAATTTCATCCTTCTAGGTTATCTGGAAGTGGGTTAGATTTAGGTACTATATGTCAGTCAGTCAGTCAGTACTAAAATTTACGACTTTTTGACCTTCATATCTTTATAACCGTTTGAGCTAGCTTCATGAAATTTGGTCTTTTACATGTCCTTCTGGATATCATTAAACACACGTAGTTTTATGTGTTTACGTTAAAGAGGTTTTGAGTTATAAAAGGGTCAAAAGTGGCACCAAGTGGTTCGTGTAATATTACACTCGGCGCTGGCTAGCCAGTTCCTTTGCTTGAACTTGGCTTGACACGCTGCCGCGTGTCTAGATACTCTTATGAAATTTCGAAATCTTCATTCTCTTCAATATTACTTTCACTTGGGTTATGAAGATATTTTCCTTAATTAATTAAAGGAGACATTTTAATAAAAAAAGTTTTGTTTTTAACTACCTATGTCCTAAATATAATATATTTTTGTCAAATTTTTACATGGGTATTATTCCTACTGAAAAGATTTTAACTAGCGTTTTTCAGAAAATAAGCCAGTCCTCATTATGAAAATATATTTAATATGTAAGTTCTATTGAGAAGGTAGGAAATACTATTGCCAGCGCTTGTTTTACCTATTGCAAAATTTAATTGAACGTTTGTTAATTGAAGTTGTAACGAAAAAAATAGTAATGATTGTTAATAAGATATTATTAAACATGAACATCAATTTTTAATACAACGTATAATTACGTTTGCTACACTAAAATATTTCGTGTAATATCTACATACCAATAATTATTATATTTTTATAAGCTTGAAACACGTACAAGTTATGTTCCTATAGAATCAACCTTCTGTTTATTTCAAGACGAGATAAAATCCGACATCAGTTGGACCAATTGGTCCCCAGATAATGTACTCCTGGTGTATGCTGAGAATCTTTCCTGTTTGTTCTTATGCTTCAGAATCGTCGGTAAGGCTATATATTATTGATAACATGAATATCTTATTGGTGTAAAGGTTGCTTAAAATAATTCAAGATATGAAATGAAATAATCTTTTATTCATGTAAGTATCACTGATACACTTATGGGCGTTATTTTTTTAATTTAAAAGCTTTTCGGAAAGGTGCTTTGTCATGGAGAAGAAGAAAAGCCGTAAAGAAACTCCTCAGTACATCTTTTAAAAAAATATAATATAAATGTTCCTTCTTAGTTACAATAACGTATGTAAATAATAAATAATGAGTAAATAAATATTATAAATGAGTTCGTTACTTAAGTAATAACAGTTACAGTGACTATACAACGTTAATCTAACGGTGTACAGTTGATTGAAACTCAAACAAAAACTTTGACCCTGATAATAATTATTTTAATAAACATAGTAAAACATTTAAACCATCAAATCCCACAAATATATTATTGTCAACGGTGAAAAACAACGTATATCAAACTCATTTTAAAAGTAACCAACACATGGCAGTAGTATACTATAAAACTATTTTATACTCATTAGCGATGTAAGTAATAAAAGTAACCGATTTAAAAGCGAGAATAACCGTTATAACAATGTTGACAATCATCGACGCTTTCATCGCAGTGGGTCGTAAACGCGGTTTATGTCATGGCTGGCGATAACACTGAGACACACCTAGAGCAATCATCCTGCTATAATAAATGTGGAAGTTTTTTGGATGTGTGTCACTCTTTCACGCAAAAACTACTCAAAGGATTTTCATGAAAATTTACACGCAACTAAACCATGATCTAGAAATAAGATAAAGGGTACATAATATCCCAGTAAATTGTCACACATATAAAATTTTTTACACGACTTGGATTAATAAAAAAATAAACAAATTAATTTAAACAATGATAAATTTTTATTCCTATAAATATTGCAATATAAATAACCTTACATTGCAATATTTATAGGCATAAAAAATCTATTAAATTATTGTTCAACAATGATTAGCAATTGTCTTTGTAATTTTTAGTAACCTTAAACTGTCAGCTGCTGTCAAACTGTTTTTTTCTTTTCATTGGTAACATTTTTCCACACAACGTACCGACAAGTTAGTAATAACAGGGTTGTAGTATGATATAAAATATGTTAGCGGTCCATAAAAATAAATAATATGGATAAGAGCATCTATTAGTAATGGAAGTGCCAAAATACTAGGCTTAAAATATCTAAGTATTAGGTCCATAAAAATAAATAATATGGATAAGAGCATCTATTAGTAATGGAAGTGCCAAAATACTAGGCTTAAAATATTATCTAAAAGCTTCAACCTAAGACACTGACTGAAGCTATGACGACAATGTAATAATGTGCTTAGAGTTTTACGTACCACAACCGAGATAATTATCTTATTATATCAAATCTTATTATCTCTTGTTATAATTATTAAATACATAATCGTAATAGTCAATACATAATCGTTGTTGTTTAGATGGCAGCAAGCTAGCAGGGGAGGTAGAATTGGACTCAAGATGCAGAACTTAACATTAGATTTTCATCATACATTTCTTATTGCTTTAACACCTGTCATCTGTCATTTCCACATCCACCCAGGTTTGACTAGTGGACAATGTCATTTAGGCATTCAATTTTCTTTTTGTGTCTTCTTTGTAAGAAGTGACCTATTTATGTAAGATATAAGATATTTGTGAATAAATATAATAAATAAATTTTTTAAATTTTTTGGTCTGACTATACGACCACCTTACTTAGCAGTAGTTACATTTTTACGACTAGCCTCTAAATATTTGAGCAAGATGAATTGATAAAAATGAACCTTTCCGATTGGTTTTTCTATGGAACACGCAGAATGCTGATTGTGCATGGTTACTGCAATTTAAATGATAACTCATGTGGTCGTTGATAATTAACATGACACAACATTTGTTGTAATGAAATTGATTGCTATCGATTTAAATGTCATTAAATGTGTCATCTTTAAAAGCTTTTGATTTACTGTTGTAAGCAACAACACATGATTAAGTAGTGCAAAAACAATACAACATCGAGTTATAAATCTAAAACTGAACTATTCCAACGTTTTAGGGGTTTAACTGAAACTTGGCAACGTGAACGCTTCATTTACGCTCACATATTTAAAAATTGGTTACACTTTTTTTAGTTTGTTCGGCTTTGTATGTCACGACAAGATATCAAGTTAAGGTAGCCTAGACGAGTATTTAATTAAATTCTGAACTTTCGTAGGGTGCGGTGACGCCTCCGAAGAGGTATCAAGCCTATAGAGTTCTAGATTGTTTGTTATCTCAAAGGCTAACAATACAGCAGATAGGCCGTTTTATTTACATCATAGACATTTTTTGACGTGATAACGTCTATTAAAACGATGCCGGCCGCACGCATGAAAAAGCATGACTCATCTGTCGCGTTACGCGAGCGAGCGAACAATGGAGAAAGCGCCATCTGTGAACAAAACTATATACATAATTAAATCAGAAAGGAACTTGCTGAAAAAATAGTTTAGTTCAGGAGTTCTAGATGGCGTTGTAGTATAAAGATAGAAGTTTCTAATTATAAGTTAATTTCCAGAGATAATATTATATTCGAGCACAACTTCATCAATGTTTTGGCATGACGTTGTCACGTTAAACTATCGTCTGTAAACCGACTTTACAGACAACCATTTTTTTGTAAGAATTGAAGAAGAAGAAAGCAGCCGTAAAAATGAGGAAAAATAACCAAAGTAGTGGAACAGACATATTACGTTTACGTTTCCATTTATACTACTTAATAGAAATTTCGCTGGATATGAAAATATACTTTTTCAGTTAGCAACGCACCAGTGATCCTTCGGTGTAGTTGATGTGATTAGGGCTAGTGACTACTTTGTGTTCTTTTCTTTCCTTTACATAAAAAACTTGTATGTGTGTACTTATCTACGCACGTAAAAGTTATACTTACCTCTTACTTGTAACCTCTCGCTCGCACCCACGACCCGGCGCGTGCTTGCAATCCAATGCAATTCCTAGTGAGTGATGTACGCCTAGTAACACGCACCTTCATCATGTCGCTTTTTGGCTGTCGCATCGTAAAATTTTATTCTTATTTTTTTTCCAAATGCCTCAAGAAATATAACTTCCAATAGTTAATAAAAATCTCTGAAGTATTCGTCTTAATATTATGAAACCACATTCTCTGTTTCTTTTTTTATTCCGCTTCCAACAAGACTAAATAAATAGATGATAATAAATAAATAATTGTCACATACTTTCATTGCAGCAAACTTATAGTAAAGGGTACGAAAATGTTAATGCAAAATTTGATTGCAATACAGGGACGCTACGGGAATTTAGTAAATAACTACGTTCTGTATTCTGTCATCACAGCTTTCGGACAGACGGACGGACGAACAGACGGACAGATGAACGGACGGATACGACGAAACTATAAGGCCGCCCGCACTTTGGACACGAATTCATATCGTACTTACGATCGTGGTCGTACGAATTGAGTGCGCACACTGAATACGTTTTTCTCCGTCAAATAGGTAGTTTTCTAGTGACAACGCATTTGTAAAGTTCTTTGGTTCGAGCGCGATGAAATAATCTGTATGTTCTGTTCACGATAATTCTCTTTATAACACGGAGACTGCGGTGGCGTCGTCACTGTCGTAGAACCGAATGGGTGCGAGAAATATATTTAAAAAGACACGATTTTGGTGAATTTCATCATATTATGGAAGACTTTTATAATGACCACACACTGTTTCATGGTTATGTACGTATGAAAAAAGAAAATTCATTAATTTATGTCCGTAAACATAGTTAATGAATTTTTCTGCATCCATTTTTTAAGTTTCGACGTACGAATGTGTTTTAAAATCCCAACAAGTTCGGATTGTGTTCGGACGTCGGATGTACACGTACGTATACGCACGACTAACTCGCGCCCAGTCTGCGCGCTCCCATAGTACTTGGAAGGTCGGGATCGTTCGTGCGTGTTCGTACGTGTACTTACGAGTAAAATTCGTACGAAAACGTGTCCAATGTGCGCGTGGCCTAAGGCTTCCGATTTTACTTTGGAACCCTTAAAAACGCTCCATCGATACGTAAAAAGATTGCATATTATATATGTTCTACTTCCTCTAAAGGGACAGTTGACAAGACATTTCAATAACCAACATACTTAATCCTCCGTAGTGTAAACAATGTTGTTAAAAAGAATATTGGTTTTAATCGTTAACAGTTTAAATTCCAGTCAAATTGAACTATCGGGAATTTAAGCCAAACAATGCTGGGCTTATCCTATACTTTGAAAACACGTAACAGCGTATCTGGGAATTAATTTGCGACCACAATCCACACACCACATATTGCCCGTTCCCCGATGGAAATCCACCGGGTGAAACGACCATCTGCTTATTACAAAACCGATATAACACATGCATTTCATCTCATACGCTATCCATTGATACATCACTAGTGCACGGGAACCAAGAAATAGTCTCAAACCTTCAATGGATATAAGTGACGTTTCTGCGTCGTAGTAAATTGGTACGTATGAAATCCCTTTACAAATGCATGAAAATTACACGCGCGGCGATTGAAACGCTTTCGTGTTATTAATAAACTGTGCAGTATGTAGCATTACGTAGTCGAGAATGAAGTTTGTAAAGAAAGAGATAAATAAATTACTACTCTTATTTCATAATGCATCTCTGCTTTTAATTTTTGTATTATCTGCAGTGACTTGTTTTTAAGAGTAGGTATTAAAGAACAATGCCCAACTGCCATACATCGTTTTATTTCATTTTCAACTTTAGCGTCTTAAAATAAAAAAAATTCTAGAAATCGCCGCTTTAATTTCTGAGCTTAGATATATAAGAATTTTCAGCAGACACACCCCAGAACCAAAGTATTTTGAGATTGAATTCTTATAACCATTGAGTTATAGAGTAGGGGAGACTTATGGCCGCCTGTAATTTTTACCATTATTTTATTCTGACTTTTTTTTGATTGACAACCGGATATGGAAATTTGACATCATTACATTTGTCATACCAACATTTATAACGAAATTCTGTCTGTAATATTGGCCATTAGTCTCCCTTTACGTTGCTTGATACAAGCTATGTATCGAAGTGAGTGCCCGAATGAAAATTGACATTGTTGACATCATTGTTATTATAGTCAATTCATCACTTATTAATAAAATTATTTTACGCTGGGTAATACGGGTATAGGTATTAATTTTAAAATATGTAAAAAATAATTGAATTGCTTCGGTATAACTGACGTTTTAAGACGCTAACAAAAATAAAAAATAATTTTTGGGCATTGTTCTTTACTTATTAATATCATATACAACTTGTACGCAAAGGTTAGTAGGAAAACGCTTCTTTTTACCAGGATACAGCATGAAAATTAAATATCGATAAGGAAACAACTAGAAAGCACATATTTAATGGTAACATAAAATTATATTTCTGTCGAGTATCGAACATGGCACTACACGCTGAGAAAACTAGGCCACTACCATAATGTAAAACATAATTAACTTTTTTTAACTGATACGAAACATTCAGCTTCGAGTATTGTTTAAAATATAACACCCTCTTGCTTCAGGATGGATGGATGGTGAGTTGTATTATATTTGTATAGCTTCTAAACAAGTCTTACAATTCTAATAACCCCAATGAAATTTCCCAACTTTAAAAAGTAAAAATAGCCCGCCTGCTATCAAAAAGCTATGCATGGCATGATTTAGATATACCATTAGGCATGATATACCATTTAGAAGTCCTTATGGTGAGCTCTATTAATTTGATACCCATATTGCGTTATTAAATTTATTTTTATTTTTTGGTACTTCAAACAGTGGTATCTCACAGCCACCATATTTGTTTTTTTTAATTTCACTAATTTAAGAACAGTTACGTTATCAAGACCAATTTAATGATATCTTAATTATACAATGCAGCGGTTTGGAAGATATGAGGTAATAAAAAATTTAACATGCATAAATACATATATACATACAAGATACGCGCGAAAAACATAACCCTTCTTGGCAGTCCGGTAAAAATCAGAAAAACAACTAAATTTTACCAATACCAATCTATTTTTTACTACGCTCAACGTCACTAAACTACATATTTCTGCATCTAATCGCTTTGTGTGTAAACAACCTAACCATGTACAAGGAATGCGCCGTTTGTGTCGCTTGAGAATCACCTGCACCCATTTGGTCCAATTCGACGCCCAGACCGTCGCTTTGCGTCAGTCCATTTGTAATCGTATGCATCTTATTCAACTTCCTTTGTTCACATTGTTTACCAGTATGATATTACAAAAGTTTTTCCTTTGATGAGGAACTTTTACAGTCGTGTTTATACTTTTTTGAATCGTTACTTTGATCCAGTTTAAATAAAGCATTGTCTTAAATAATTTCTATCCAATATAAGGTTAATTTGAGGAATATTGTTGATCTTTGGAATACACTTTCTTTTTAACGCTGTAACACTTTAGTATGTATGTAATGTAGTATGTAATTGGAAAAGTAGAAATATACGCCGTATATTGTAATAATATTTTTGGGGAACACCATTATAATGTCTGTGATAAAATAGGTAATTTCAAAACGTAACGCACGATATAAAATTGATGATGGCATCCTTATATTGTAATGGCACATTTTTTGACAAAGGCGCCTGTGATCACGAAAAAGTCATACCAAGTCTTAACATCGAGGTTCGCCGAGAAATTTCCTGGTGAATATTTGATAAATGTTCCAAGTTTTAACAACAATTGAGGCGGTTTTGAGCGAATAAACGGCACAAATTATTATCCTGATGAATAGGAATTTTATTAACAGGATGAATCTCGACATTCTGAAACTTCGAGGCCTTAGGAGGGCTGTAACTATTGATGTCTATTTAAAGTTCAAGCAATATTATTTAAGTGAGTATTACTTACGTCTTTTGCAGATGAAGAATACAAAATTTAAAAACATGATTTGGCGTTTAATAGGAAATAGTGTTACTTAATTTTAAATACACACTTTACTGGCCTCCAAATTTTTTAGAAGTTTTAGATTTGACGGGCACTCTGGATATTCAAGTTTATATATATATATATATATAAACACATATTCTTCAGTACTCCATAAAAAAATGTGTTGTTTAGGTATACAATACTGTGCAAAAAGTTCACGATGATATTAATTTGAGCACGATGGTATGGTCTCTAACTGTTCTGGCTAGCCACAACCGGAGCCGAACCTGGTATACTATTTGAAGATTTAAGCTCGTTTGTCTGCTATTACACAACAAAGTAATCTAAAACTATTTGTAGTTTGTTACTATGAAATATCTAGGAAACACGTACAAATCGGAATTGCGCCTTAGCGCGCTGAATGGGAAAATTGTCTCGGAGGCGGCACGATTGACAACGTTAGCGAAATCTTTAGAGAACGGTATCACGGTAAATACTGTGTAATTTAACCCTGTTCCGACGTGAAGAAAGACATCTTTCGGTTTTCGATCTATGCCAATAAAATAAAATGGCGTAGGCCAACCAACAAAATACATCATTAAAAATAAAAAAAGCTATTATTTTATTTTGTGAAAGAAATTTTAACTGCCTGCGAAATTGTGTAATTTATTAACTAGCTTTCTAAACTATTTAACTAAAAGTTTTTAGATTTTTTATTATAGTATTTATATATATAGTTTTTAGACACCTGATTGTACGTAACATGAAAATTGTGTTGTTTTCTGCCTATCAACACTATTTTAAAATCGCTGTTATAAAATTAAAATTTTAAAACAGTCTCGGTAGCTACTTATATCCGGCGTATAATTATGTGATAACGAAGATGACCCATTTCTTCCAAGGTTTTTTAGATGACCCATTCTAAAAACCTTGGAAGTTTACTACTAGACAAAATATTGCCCATAACTTATGATTTATATTTCACTTGATGTCATAATTTGCAACGTTTTATTGTAACTTGTTAATGACAGTTACAATTGTAACATTTCAATACAATTGTTGCAATATTACTATTACTCGCAACACAAAATTCCTTATTGAACTTGAAAAATAATTGGCATAAACAAAAACAAAAAAAAAACGTAAACAAAGGTGGGGAAATAAGCGACATAATTCACAATTTCACACACAAAATTACCATTGAAGCCTGCGATTGCCAATATCGCGAAGTGTAGGCGTATATCGAAGAACCCATTTCCTTTTCATCCTTTGTTCTTTTACGTTGTTCTGAGCATAATACAATCATTATTGATATTGTTCCCTGGACCTCTAACTGAAAGTAGCTTTGTTTATTTAAAATTTATTTATACGGAAATAATTATTAAATTATCGTCAAAATAGTTTTTATCAAAAATAATGATATTATTTTTCAATTATGGTTATTATAAATTATGTACCTACTTATTAGTACATTTTTTCGGTTCTAGTGTATAAAAAAATCTTGTATTTTTAAATCTTGCCTCATACAATTAATATGAGATCTGGTAGTGTTTATTCGTAGTTCATTACTGATGTCAGTAATGATTCAGCAATTATCGTATTACAACCAACGTATAGGAAAAGGACAGATTGCCCAAAGCAAATAGTGTACAAACTATGCATTGCAAATTCTAAGAGCTTGTAGAACTTTAGTACGATGATATAATAGCATTATTGCAACACCTGGGTCGAACCAACTTCAAACAAGACTTTGTAGTATTTGCAAATATGTAAAGTCGAAATAGTTTAAAGCCAGAATACTTTCTTGCCTAAAGACAAGTTCTACTGCAGTTTCACTATATTTTTGTTACCGATTTTAGCAAATAAACTAATACGATACGTTCAAAAAATTCGACTCACATGTGTGTTACGATATATAATAAAATCCCTGAAAACATTATGACGGTTTTAAATTATTATTTCGTTTTGTTCCTTTTCGTTCCATTTCGTTTCGTTTCGTTTCGTTTCATTTCGTTTCGTTTCGTTTTGTTTCGCATTGTTTCGTTTCCTTTCGTTAAATTTCGTTTCGTTTCATTTCATTTCATTTCATTAAAATCTTGTTAATGCTAAGGTAATTCAGTTGCTGCTGACTGAAGCATAAGAGTCGTAGCTAGCCGGGCAGACTTCAGAAAGATAATACCAGTAACAACATTAATGAATAAATAATAATTTAATTTTTTTAATCAAAAATAAATTTGAAGCCATTGGTTTGGAGCTTAATTTTAGCAAATGTGAACTTTTTATAAATAATTGCGACTTAAATTTTAATGACGTAAAACAAAAATTTAATATTTTGGCTCCAAATATTAAAATAGTTAACAGTAATTCTCTTTACCTTTTAGGTTCTCCAATTTTTGATGAATCTATTTCTGAATATATTAATAATTCAATAATTAAATTTCAAAATTCTGCTGACCGTCTCCTTGAAATTAGTCCACATTATGCACTTAGCATCTTAAAATTCTGTCTTTTCGTCCCAAAATTTACGTACGTGCTCCGTTGCTGCTCCTTTTGGAATCACCCAGATCTTTTGACAAGAGTAGACGATTTAATCAAAATTAGCTTAGAATCAATTCTCAATATGCAGCTAAACGAGCAATCTTGGACCCAAGCATCCCTACCCATCCGTTATGGTGGTTTAGGGATTCGCAAAATTTCCAGTGTCGCTTTACCAGCGTTCCTATCTTCTGTCCATAGTTCAGCAAATCTCATAAGTAAAATTTTAAGGGCATCCCCTTCAAACTTTGAGATTGCTGGCTTGGAAGAAGCTAGAAATGCTTTCTTAATTGCATGCCCAGGTCAAAATTTTCCAATTTCTCCAAATTCACAGAGGAGCTGGGACGACATAAACTGCAAATTGACTTACGACAATCTTTTGAGCTGTAGTACAGTTTCGGCGCGTGCTAGGTTTTTGGCCGTGGGTGCGCATGAGGCCGGCTACTGGCTTCATGCATACCCTTCGGCAAATTCAGGAACATTTCTTGAGCCTGACACGCTCCGAATCGCAACCTGTCTACGGCTTGGGGTTCCGGTCTGCGTTCCTCATAAATGTTCCTGTGGCAGTGATGTCGACAAGCTAGGACATCACGGACTGTCATGCCAAAAAAGTGCAGGCCGCTTCTCGAGACATGCCGCACTTAACGATATCATACGCCAGTCCCTTGCCACCGTTAATGTCCCAAGTCTGCTTGAGCCGACTGGTATTGCAAGAGACGATGGCAAGAGACCGGACGGTATGAGTTTGATTCCATGGAAGATGGGCCGGGTGCTGGTATGGGATGCTACCTGTTCAGACACGCTGGCCCCTTCCCATCTACATGGAACCAACATCAGAGCTGGTGCGGCTTGTGAAGCGGCTGAAAAGGTTAAATCATACAAATACAGGGGTCTAGGCTCCGAATATGATTTTGTCCCATTCGGTGTCGAGACCCTTGGTCCGTGGGGTCCTAGCGCTATAAGTCTTTTTAAGGAAATAGCAAAAAGGTTAGTCGACGTCACAGGAGACCGAAGAGCTGGCAGCTATCTTGGCCAAAGAATTAGTCTAGCTATTCAAAGGGGGAACGCTGCCAGTATCTTCGGAACCTTGCCTAAAGGGACTCCTTTTAATAATATATTTTAGTTATGTATTATTTTTATATTATTTAAGGTTTTTTTAGTTTTAGGTTAATTGTTCTTGTATATATATATATAAGGGCTTTACTACATATTATAATAATAATTTTGTAAACATAATCCTTACGCAGAGCACTACCACCAAGCCTACCTTGTTCTGTCGCTTATCACTCGTACAGCACCTTGGTGTCGTATGAGCTCGATAAGGCCGCCAACATAGCCAAAATTCTGTGGAAGATATTATAGCGAACTTTACACGAATGGAAAAAAGGATAAGATAAATCGCTAGTTGACTTCATCCTATACATCCTATACAATATTAATCTAAGTATCTATATATATTATAAAACAAAAATTTTGTACAAATGCCCTCTATAGACTGAAAAATCCAACCGATGTGCCCCAAACTGCTTTCATTTGAAAAACAATGGAGGAGAGATGTAGGCTCTCTCTGTGTATTCTATCGTCTGTACAATGGGGAATGTTCTGAAGAACTGTTTGGCTTAATACCTGCAGTTGATTTTCGTCACCGCACATCACGTACCTACCAGGTTCCATCAACACTACCTGGATGCCTGGCGTTCTTCCACAGTCCGGTTCTCACGTCATTTTCTACCTCGCACGTGTAAACTGTGGAACAAGCTACCTGCATCGGTGTTCCCTCTAAGCTATGACATGGGGTCCTTCAAGAAGCGGGTCTTACGTCATCTTCTTGGCCGGCAACGCGTTGATGACGCCCCTGGTGTCGCTAATGTTCATGGGCGGTAGTGATCACTTACCATTAGGTGACCCGTCTGCTCGTTTGCCTGCTCAAAGCATAAAAAGAAATAATGCGAAGATGGTTTGAGACCACTAAATTAATGCATAAGGCACATTTCCGATTTTCTTCTTTTTCCATACAATTCTTGTAGCGTAGTATCCACTTGATAATATTTTTAAATTAGTTACAGATTTCTAAATACAATACAAACAAGACTGACTAAATAAACAATCCCTGTAAGCTCCCGTAAATCGAAACTAAGAACAATAAATCGCCCAACTGATAGCGTAAACTAAACTTGAGCAATTAGAAAGGACTCAGTTTCTATTTAAAACAAGTTATTGCCCATTAAAGGACTAAACGTGGAAGCCATTTGCAGACTTAATATAATTGCGACGTTTTGGAGCAGACAATAGTAACGTATTTTTAATTTTCCGCCACACTTCGGTCGGTGACTCGGAGCTTGTACTGCGATTATGTTTAATTTATGTACATAATTTTCGCAGCAAATGCCCGAGTGTTTTTGTACGGGTGCCTTATAATTAATTACCAAAAACGTATCCTCTCGAATCGCTTGAAAACTGGGGAGAGTCGATGTATTCTCTACATCTCCTAATTTATTTGGCTAGGGAACACATTATTTTTGCATAATGGCCCCTTTTTTAGTCTCGAGTTCATAAAATTCTGTGTCAACGATCTGAACATTGTTGTAACAATATTTTTGAAGTAATTCTCTTTCTGAAAGGATTTCATAATTTTCATAACTTGTACTGTGATATATTATAACATCTTTTTAGGGCATTCATAAGTCGCTATAAATTTTATTTTTGCCTTACTGTTAAACAGTTCTTAATAATTAACCTATCGACCTTGCACCGGATTTATAAAACCCAAAATAAGAAGAGCAAAACTCTCACAAAATCTTCTACAGTCTACTTAAATTTACTTTTACAGCACGTGACTTGAACATATTTAATACAATAACAGTAAAAATATTAGTTTGCAATTCAACTAATTCGGAAATATTCGGAAAACATTGTTTAAAATTAATATTATTATTCATTATTATTATAATTATGAAATGAATATTTTTTTAAATGATTGTTCAGGATCGAATCAGAAAACTAAGGTTAGTATAAATTAGGCAACATAGTCACTTTTTATCTAGCTCAATTTCGACAAGTGACTGAGCATGGCTTATACGGGTGATACAAGTGGGATTATTTGCATAGATGCCAATATGCAAATGCCTATATCGACGCTAACAAGCTGACGGTTAGCGGTAGCATGTCATAGACAATTAATATTCGATAATTTCTTTTCGTTATTTATTTTAAAAGTGTTTTAAGTGCTTTAAAATTTTTGCTAAAACTTTTGTATGGATTTATGTATTTACGGTGTTAAGACTTAACGTTAAAACTTTTGGCATTTGTTATGTCCACTAATCCCTGTATGTTCACCAATCCATACTAGATCAGCGTATTAGAGAATGGTTTAGGCCTCTTTAATAATTAGGAGTTAGTAAAATCGGTGGATCGTTCATGAGTAAGTGTAAAACATTATTATAAAATTCTGTTAGAAAAGACAGAAACGTCACATACTATTTTAAAACTCATGCCAAAAGCATTCGTATTACTAAAGGTAACAAACTACATGTACTTGATTTGTTGAAGCGATGGCATAATTAGACCTTCGTAAAGTATTTCTACCTAACCTATAATAATTCGAATAAAATACCTACTGATAAACAATTGCTTATCACAACAAAATACCTGAAGATTGACATGGCATTATTTTCATATTTTAACCAACTTCAAAAAAAGGAGGAGGTTCTCATTTCGACTGTATTATTTTATGTTTGTTACCTCAGAACTTTAGACTGGGTAAACCGATTTTGATAATTCTTATTTTAATCGAAAGCTGGTGCTTCTCATGTAGTTCCACATAAAGAGCGAGATCTGACATCGGAATCCATGTCAAAAGCATATAAGTCTTAAATTTGCATTAAGTAGTGCGTAATAAGTGTGCGTGATAAATGGACGAATAACTCAATATCCAACCGATTTCGACGATTCTTTTTTTATTGGATGTACTTCATTTGAAGTCGGTTATTTTTTGTTAAAATTTTAGATTATCGATTATGCAAATATACTTCGGCGTAAATGATATTAAAATTCTAAGGAATTGCAATGCCTTAATAATTTTCTCAGAAAATATTTTTCAATTTTCTAACCTCATTTTTCTTGGCTTAAAGTGTAAAATTTTTATTGTACTTTACCCAAAGGGTCCTCACAATTCCAGTACTCGCTTGGGAGTCGTGGAGCATCCTTCAAAATGCGTTCTTTGATGATGACCATTAGGACAGAAGATCAAGTTACTATAATAACAAACGATGTAATGAATCGTATATCCTCAAGATACTTTTAATCACGTCTTTACAAAGAGGTAAACCTTTTACAATTTTTTTTTCCAAAATTTACAAAGAGGTAAATTTTGAGTCATTGACTCAGACTAGGACTACTAAAAATAATTGTTATTTTTTTTGTTTCTTCAGATTGTTCACATCGCTGGCCATAACTGCGTTCAAGTAGAATAAAATATTCATTATTATATTTTAACCACACTGAATTTTCTTCAAATTTTATAATACTTGACGGGTTGTTATTGGTCGCCGTTGTTGTCGTTAATGTCCTTTCTGTACAAATGTTACTCTTTGCCTACACTTGAACATCAGTGCAGTTATTTGAATAAAACTGTTCTCAAACGTCGACTATGCATCCATAGTCATTTAATGAAAAAGTCCTTAAACGTACGTTTTTAACGTTTTTATTATACAGAGGTATTTTCTCCGTATAACGTTTAAATTTCTATGGAAACAGCGATAAATTAAGGAATAATGGCCGCAAGCACTCTCATATTATATTATATTGTATGCGAAGAATAGAATCGATGCAAAATTTTCTCTTTATTTCCATTTTTCTGGAAGCAACAATGAATTTAGATTCGCACAATGTTTAAAATAATAAAATCGAACAATTAATTCAATAGCACAAGTTTTTGTGCGATGAGTGAAAACGTTTGTATTGTATATAGTATTCTACATAGCAACATTCCCCATCCCCGTGTCATCTGATCCAATGATCCAATACAGATTGATGCAGAATTTATTCACATACCAGAAATTTTAAATCCGGAGACAAAATCAATGCTATTTTTACTTAATACTTCTTAATGTATTCTGCTACAACATTTTGGTATGTACAATTTAAGACACCAACGCCCCAAATCAGAGTCACTAATGGTTACTTTATTCGCTCCTTAGTAAAGAATCATCATACAAATGTTGTACTAAGGACCTATTTAAGTAACCGTTAGTGACTCTGAGTAGGGGCGCAAAAGTCACAAATTATATTCTGATTCCGATTTTATTTATCGGAAGGTCTGGAAAAGACAAAACAGCTCTTCGAACTAATAGAATCGGTATAAATAATCTAACATTTTAACAATAAAATAACCGACTTCAAATGAAGTACATTGTACTTTTGACATGGATACCATTATCAGATCTCGCTCAAATTTATGTGGGACCACACGACAAGCACCAGCTTTCAATTAAAAGAAGAATCATCCAAATCAGTTCACCCAGTCCAAAGTTCTGAGGTAACAAACATAAAAAAATACAGTCGAATTGAGAACCTCCTCCTTTTTTTGAAGTCGGTTAAAAACAATAAAACATCGATGTATTACTTCATCACTTTAACTTCGAATTGTTAACAGATAATATGGTCAAAAACATTTGATTGCATTGATAGTCACGTATCACCGTTTAGATTTAGCTACTGAATCTTGCTTTTAATTACTGACCACGTTTAAAAGACCTCGCTTAGTTTAATTAACTTTCGTACATACGTCTTAGGGTTTTCAGGTCACGTAGTTTTCTAATAGAGCTTCGACGGTACTATTGTAGGAAATTAGCAGATACGTTATAACGGTACCAAAAATCGTCACCATGTTTTCTTTTAGAGCAAGAAAAGGGCTGCGGAATCGCTCAGTTGACGTATCTTAAATCATGCTAGAGAATCCTCAGGTGTAGGTCTACTTACTATGAAAATTAATTTGTAAAAAAAATTATGAGTTTTATGATCGAATCTAGGTTAATTGAGTTGACCGAAACTGATACCACTTTTTATATCACTGTTTTTTCAATACATACATTATTTTTAAACAAATCAGAATAATTTAGAATTAAATAATATAGTAACTAAGTAAATAAGTATCTAATCTCTTGCCAAATTAATTTAATTGATCAAAATCATCATAATGTGTTAATACGTAGTAATGGATATGGAATTACGTATTTAGACCAACTGAAATGATCATAATTAATGCGTGGTACACAATTTAGTTAATGACATTTTCATTGCAGTATAATAATTACAATTTATTGAATAGTGATTATAAAGGTAAATATATTACTGAGTAAAATAAATTATGAATTTATTTGAAACTTATCGAAAACTACACCCTCCACATTTTCACATAGGAACTCATATTCGAAAATCGAACGAATTTTCAGTTTATCCATGGCGCCAAAATCTACCACAATTTAACAAAAACAAAACACTGTCTAAAGACAAATTAAAATAACACAGCTTCCGAATATTTATTTGAATTTCGAATTGCGCGCAAATCCTGAGATAATTAAACCTGAAAATGCTGGTTATAAAATCTCCAATGTCAAAGACCTATTATTTTGATCTGTCGTTGAACTGATTGCCTACTGTTGCTGGGCGCTGTAGACATGTAATCCTCCTCTGTCCCTTTACTCGACATGTCTTTTATCGAATGCAAGGTCGTCTTGTTATAGAGGTATACAAAATCGTCTTTAGGACATTCATACTATAAATATACGAATTTATCTAGTAGGTACAATTCATTTGATCGCAAGCCTTGGAATTTGCCAATACACCAATGACTCCCCCAGTCTTCACGACCCTTATTCTTCTATATACTTCTGGGGGAACTATACCCCTCCCCTATACTTTTGCTATATAAAATATAGGGCATATTATGCAATATAAACACGTCTAGCTACAATTTTTTCCTTGTTGAAACAATTACAAAAGCTGTCTAAGCCCCTCCAACATTGTGGCATTAGTGATTCTGGAATGAAAATTATCACATTTTGGAAGAAATGCGAAGATTTTTGTTATCAAACGTATTTATTCAGTAATTTGATCTTGACAAAGCTTACCTTACCTAGCTTTCCTTTCACATCGAAAGAGGTCAAGGTCATGATGTGAACTATGTTAAATTATTACGAATATTCTAGCAAGTTTACGGATAAAAAGGTTGTTTGGGCTGACCCAATCATTATTGGTAGGCAAAAAAGTGGAAGTATTTCAAATCCATTCGGGTATTAGTACTGTGAATGTCTGATAATATTAGTGAATGTTAAGATCTCCCGGTGTATATACTAGTATGTCTATAATCATCATTTTTGATCGGTAAACTTGGTAAATAAAAGTAAATGAAATATATGCTAAAGCGATTAAGATAATTTAAGATTCAGCCACGTACAAATTACGTGAATATTAACATACGCTTATCGGCTTTTGTCGGAATTAATGATTCAAAGTATTTAGTGAATTACGCCTAGTCTTTCTCAAATCGTCGTAATAATTTGATTACATTCATTACATCTGTCATAATTTGAAACCTAATGGGGTTTCCTTACTTTCATTAAGTTCCATCGTAACGAGCTCAATTTGCAATAAAGATTATCAAACGAGTGAAACCTACGGTATCTCTTTATTAAATCCCATCCGACTTTGAAAATTTTTGTCCATTTCCGACTCTGCTAATGGATTTTAAAATTGTAATGGCTTCATGTTGTTAATTTAGAATAATGTCTTTGAAAGACATGAATAGAATATAATTTTGATCCTGGTTGATCTTTAAGAGCATGTGTAGCTTCTTCACTATCACAATTACGAGTTGAATATATTCACATACTTTTGGACTTTATGGAATTTAAGGTTTTGCCGGTACTTCGGTGATATTGCTCCAACTGATAACCGAGCTATCGATATTGATTACACTGATCCTTAACTAAAATACTCTTGGGAGTTCCCAAAAAATGGATGCAGCACAACAAGATCGTTAAAGTAAGAATCATAAGTATCCATTTTAAGTATTGATAACATTTTGTGAACAGAGTGAATTGCACTTAACTGACGTTGCTCAAAATTAACTTGTCATGATGAGACAAAATATAGTTTCTCGTACTGTAGTCTTCGTGAATTCTCCCAACAAATAGCATCTAACCACGCGAAGGCTACAATAAATAACGTCTATCTAAAGGAAGTCGCACAAATAGCAGCATTGCAGGTGGCAATTAATTGTGCGATTAGTGACCGCGACCGCGACTGCTCGTTGTCGCAACAGATTCCCGATTGTCGCACCTGTGACGCTTTATTACTGCAAATTGCGGGTTTGGTTATATGAGATTGGTTAGCTAATTAAGGTAATAGTGCCGAGTAATATTGTGCGATAATTACAATTCTGCGAATAGTTCTCGTATTAGTGACAGTCTAGCGGATGTTATGTGATCAATGAAGATATCAATTTCGGATGGAGTTTGACTTATTTTAATTGTTATCGTAATTATCTGATGGAACAGCACCTTATATTTATAGAGTGAAGAAATTTCTGTGACATTTGTTTTTAAATGATTTTGGGCTATGACGGTTACATTTGTTCATTGCCTGATCGTTTCATTTCGGATTTTAAACGATCATTGCAAGCTTTACATTTCTTTCATGAAGGAAACAAATAAATAAAACCAATTAATAGTTTAAAATTTGATTACACGCTTTTATAGTATTAATTAATTAGTACAAAACAAAATAATTATGACTGTGCTATTAACCTGATTGAAGTGTCAGGTCATGCTTGTCACAAAAATAGTACTTTATCAACAGAACTAAATTAAAATATTAACATTCCCTAGGTTTTGAAGAAATAAGCCTAATTAAGCTTGCAAGAGACGACCCACATAAACAAGGTAAGCTAAATAAAAGTGTTTAATATAATTTTTGACAAAAAATAACCGACTTCAAAAGGGATAACTCAAAAACTTCTCGTCAGATCTCGCTCAACTTCTTTCTCTCAACTCTTTCAGTGGAACTACATGACAATAACCAGCTTTTGATTAAAAGAAGAATCATCAAAATCGGTTCACCCAGTCGAAAGTTCTGAGGTAACAAACATAAAAAAGTTGAATTGAGAACCTCCTTCTTTTTGAAGTCCTTTAAAATATAGATATTTATATAAAAATCGCCCTCCTCGAATATGGCTCGGGCAAAAATATATATAACCAAACAAATGGAACTCAGATAAAGTGCTTAACACAGCATTAACTACTGAGAGCAATTACCTAATACATCTTATTCTTCAGTATGTTATAGATTAGTATATGTTACGTGTATACGCATGTTGTCATATCATGCCGAGGACTAGGCCACTGTACGGGAATTTCGTGAGAAATTTGATTATACCGTCTGTCGTGTGTAATAATTGTTTTCGTGGGCTCGGATTCCCGCGGATAATACCGAGATTTCCCTCTAACGCTCTTTGGGCGAAAATCTGAACGAATTCCAGGATTATTTGAGCACGAAAATGGAATCGTATCGTTTTTGTACTCTATTTCTTATTATTAATAACTTATTTTTGTTACTTGGATATTTATGTTTCATCATTATTTTACTTTCACTTCGCGAGTTCTTACTTGGAAATAATTTTTTTTTTTCATTTCAATTAATTTTTATTTTGATTGTCTACCGACCATCAATTGTCTTTAGTTTATGAATGACTATAAATATTTGATTTTTTCTTCTGAATTAGATAAGTAAAAATTTATTTTTCTATCGGTGCCTACTGACCTCCGATTTCCTCTCAAAATAAACGGGGTGATAATGATGAAAGCTTCAGGTAATATTATTCAAAAAATTGTTCGAAAGTGCAAAAACGTTTTACAAGTTATGAACCTCTCGTAATTTTATAATATCCTGGAAATTGTTCTGCTTTCAACGTACGAGAAGAAAGGTAAGGGTAATAATGGTATTATGAAATTACCTTGTCTTTATTTTTAATTTATATCTCAGGATGTTGAAGAATCTCTTGTTGTTTGCGTCCTATTGTAATTTGACGCAAAATATTCAAGACTTAGGCAGTTTTGTTGTTGTCAGAAGTGTTGTGACGTTGAAGTTACAGTTGTAATTTCAACGTCTCAAGCCCGTGGAACTGTATTATTTTCTTTCAATTACAGGTCGATTGCACATTCGTAATCGATTAACAAACGTCTTTATTAAGACGTAGTCCAATACCATACACAGGACGCACCTGCGCTCCACAAAGCAAGTTAAGGTCCGTGTTTATGTATATTAGAGAGCTTGGTACGACTGACTGGGGAAATTCAGTACAGGTACTGGCAGATGTTTCATAATGTATGGACTGTTCCATTGTTAGTGTACAGTTTAGCACAGTGGCTTAGTCCCAGATACATTGGGTGAGATGCATAATAATTCACCGATCGTGTACCTTAGTTAGTTTAATCTATTTGCTGAGTCTTTCGAGGTTCTATTTTTGGTAAGATGTTTATGTTTGTGTGTCTTGATTGTTTGTTGTTTAATTTAAACGTAGTAATTCTGGTATGGAAGATTGAGTTTGGGATGAGTCTGCACAACGCTGCTAAAAGAGAAATAAAGGAAAAAAAATGTATTCATCTCTAAACATTGATAACATACCTACTTAAATTCATAATGGAGAAATAGACTACTTTCTAACTATAACATTAAATCGACGGCTTGACAGATGTGTTACATTTAGTAGTTATAATACTCGTATATGTTATTGTAATAACCTAACTACGGTATATCTTAAGATTTACCAGTAAAACCACAGAAGAAATAATAGTAGGTACTAGTAAAACCTAAGATTTACCAACTTTTAATGGTAAAAGTCCGAAGTGTGCCGTGATTAGAGTGCATTTTGAACTTATACCATCATATACTCGGTAAATCTTAGGTTTTTTTTACACGTTATTGAAGTGCCCCGAAAGTAATCGAAATTTTTATTAAATATTCAATGTACAGTTTACCCTTTGAGTTTTATTATACATAGTATAGAACATATCGTAAGGTTCGTCTTGATAACTCAAGTGTTCTTAGATAAGTGAAATAAAAAAACAAATAATATAATAATATTTTTTTTTTTTTTTCCTATGTGGGTAGGCGAATAGTAAACACGCGAAATTTTGTGTGCTCTACGTTTTCAGTGTTTTTAAATTGTATTACTGAATATTTTACATGCAATTTATGATTTAATTACCTGCTGAACCTACCTGCATAACTGGTAATCACATCTCACATCACTTTTCACTTTAAAGTTGGTAAAACAATATTTTACAAAATGGAATCCTAGCTGGTCAACAATATGGAGAAACTGGAGAAGTTATTTGGCAGCCGCATGCGTGAGTATGAAGAGAAGCTTAGCAAAGCTACAACCAGTGGTGTCAGTAGCCATCCTGACCTTGCTTCTTTGTCCCGAGAGTTCTCAGACTTTCAAGCACTTGTTTGGGAATCACTAACAGCTTTGAGATCACAAATAGAACTCTTAACACTAGGCCTAGATAGGCACGAGACCGCCATGCGTCGCAAAGTACTATTATTTCATGGTATTACTGAAAAACCAAATGAAAAAATCCTTGATGTGGTTCATAGCGTTATAACTAACCAATTGAAGGTGACCGATATCTCACGGGACCATCTACAAGTATGTCATCGTTTAGGATCTTCCCAGGCTAAAAATAGGCCTATACTTGTAAGATTTTTCAACCTGGAGCAAAGGCATCTAGTGTGGGATAGTAAGACTGAGCTAAAAGGTACGGGCATAACGGTCACTGAATTCTTGACTAAAATGAGGTACAAAGTCTTCATGGCTGCTCGTTCTCACTTCGGCATTAATCAGTGCTGGACGGTCGAAGGTAAAATCACAGTAATTCTACCGGACAAAACTAGACGCAAAATTGAGTCTGCCAGTGACCTCGATCGCCTTATCAGTCAGTTTCCATCGAGTAATGAGCGTGCTGGAAATGCTCAAGGGTCATCCTCGCCTAAATTAGCTGCCTCCAAACTTGTTTCCAACCCATCGAAGAAGAAGAAGAAGCCTTAATCCACATACCATCCAAATTATAAGATATATAACGGAGAATATGCCTTGTTGGGTGGTGGTTCGGGAAATAATAACAACAGTGGGCGTTTACATCACTTTAGTCAGAAACTCATTTAACACAGGTTTTACACTGGTTATAATTAACACGCCATTAGAACTGATTGTCTTCAATTATCCGAGTAACAGCCAACCAATAATAGGGCACGACGGCCCAGTGGCCTCCCATCACCCCTTACAGCCACCCCAATGCCTCGCATAATCGTCTGATCCTGTTACTCGTCAATCTGATATCACAATACAATTACACGTCGCGTTCCGTCTTCAAGTAACTACGTTCTTCTCTAGGCGTCCAGTTGATGGTTGCCCCAAGATGACTGCTCGTTTGACGTTCAACCAGAGTGACAATGACGTTTCACTCTCATAATCTTACTTCAACGATGACAGTAGTTAAACGCATAGTGTTGCCATCTTCACAATTCGAATACACATTTTATGATCTCCGACACGGCCATCATGACGATCTCACCGTCCTCGGTGAGGCAGCAGGGGACCATCTGGAAAGGACATAACCTTCGCAAAGTAAATGTTTCCCACTCGGCCTCCCTGACCTCAAGCCTCAAGGCTTCATAATGAAAACATAATATGTAGCAGCCAGAACGGGATAAAATTACCAAGAACTACAATCTGATAACACGATCTAGCTTTAAAAAGAAAGGCTTCATGGCACTCAAAGATAATTTAGATTACAGTTACTTTTAATAAAATCAACTTTGCCATTAACTCGATAAGACACAATTTGAATTAATAAGGTAATGAATTTTATCTCCATCATCGCCTGTTCGGCGGCATCGTTTACCTAAAAACATTGCTTAACCAACGGCGTCACTTATCCAGTGGCATCACTTAACAAGCGACATCACTTATCCAGCGGCATCACTTAACCAGCGGCATCGCTTAACCAGCGGCATCGCTTAACCAGCGGCATCGCTTAACCAGCGGCATCGCTTAACCAGCGGCATCACTTAACCAGTGGCATCACTTAACCAGCGGCATCACTTAACCAGTGGCATCACTTAACCAGCGGCATCACTTAACCAGTGGCATCACTTAACCAGCGGCATCACTTAACCAGTGGCATCACTTAACCAGCGGCATCACTTAACCAGCGGCATCGCTTAACCAGCGGCATCACTTAACCAGTGGCATCACTTAACCAGCGGCATCACTTAACCAGTGGCATCATTTGATCAGCGACTGCTTACAGCTCCAAGCCATTCGCACGCCACTCACAGTCGCGGCCGCACTGCGGCGGGAAATCTAGTGCCCGATCTTACGCCTACGCCTACGAATGACTGGAGCTGCATGCTATCTGAGCGACTTGCATACTACTTACTACTCATCAACAACAATCGACAACTTCACTTACTGTGAAGATTTTAAGAAATTCTTAGTGTGTTATCCCGTCTGTCTTAAAGATTCTCAAAAACAATTCAACAAATCAGTAAAGGAATTATTATCTTTGCATGACACTTTTAAATGGCAAATAGGCATTCAATTCGCTCATTTCGCTCACCAAATTCTCTCTGTGGCCTTCATTACCAAAAATCGTCAAGTACACAAACTCAAGTAACCATCAAATGTCATATGTTGACATTACGTAATATCAGCACAAACTCAACAAGGAACAATTACTGTCAGTGAGCAGTAATCAAAATTAGCTACAAAAGTATCAATACAGATCACCTGTTATATCATGTCGCCATACAATCACCAATGATGCTCATCGTAAGCCACGGTACAAGGAGCCGCGATGCGCTCCCGTCAGTATCAACAAAATTAAAGACACGTAGTTGACGCCAGTTCTACTTATCTCGCATTGATGTAATTTCTCGTCACCGTTTAGATATTCACAGGTTACGTCCATACAACTGTCATTGTCACTTATTTTATAGAACGCTTCTGGTGTCACAAAACAATATACTTGCACTGACTTTGAATAACTTTGTTAATCATAATAACGTTGAAAGATACTGTACAATGACTTTATAATATTTCGTTGAATCAAGCACAAATACAACGAAACGATTTGTAGTTTACGCAAACCACCATTCTAACCAGTTCTTTCTAATCAATCTTATTTTAAGGAAATCCTTGCATGTTCCAGGATTTCGAAGCACAATAGTTTTTACTTAAACACAAATTCATGAAATCTTAACTTTGAACATTCTGTCAGGTTTTCTTTGACAGTTCAAGATGACTGCACCATTTACACAAGATATTACACTAAAACACTATCGGATTATCCAATCTTGTTAAGAATAATGAAATAGAAATATGCCATACCAAATCGCTGTCTTATAACCTCAAACCTTAATGATTATTTCGATACTTTGTATTCGAAATTTGAAATCCTTATTTTACATGCAGCGAGCATGTTTGTCCACTGTTTGTACATCATATCTGAAAAACCTGAAATGCAATGTTTTTTTTTTTTTTTGGTTTATTTGGTTTGTTGTCTTGTGTTGTTTTGGTGTCTTGGATGCTATTACTCCCTCGGCCATCTCTGACAAACTGAACACGTCCTCGTGTTCTATGTTCAAATAGTAACGCACTCCGTTCCACCGTTCACTTCCACCATAATTGCTTCTCGACTAAAATATCGACATCTTGCGTGAGGCGAATATCTGGGGGTAGGTTCACATATTTTCTTTGTAAAATTCCACGGTTCTCATTTACTCGCGTTTACTGTCGTTACGTTTCTCATTGCAACCAATTCATTTCAATATCATCCGAACCACCGTGAGCCGTTATTGTTATCGATGTTACACTCGCTGATGTACTTCTTCGTAAAACTTTTCGTAATGTTTTGCAAACCAACGTCAGGGTCTCGTTTGCCGGTCCGTAGGTATTGCAGTAGGTATTGTCAGATAGCCTTTTCTTGGGGCTTGAGCTACATGCCACTTCTGATAACGGAGATTATGCCTTGTTGGGTGGTGGTTCGGGAAATAATAACAACAGTGGGCGTTTACATCACTTTAGTCAGAAACTCATTTAACACAGGTTTTACACTGGTTATAATTAACACGCCATTAGAACTGATTGTCTTCAATTATCCGAGTAACAGCCAACCAATAATAGGGCACGACGGCCCAGTGGCCTCCCATCACCCCTTACAGCCACCCCAATGCCTCGCATAATCGTCTGATCCTGTTACTCGTCAATCTGATATCACAATACAATTACACGTCGCGTTCCGTCTTCAAGTAACTACGTTCTTCTCTAGGCGTCCAGTTGATGGTTGCCCCAAGATGACTGCTCGTTTGACGTTCAACCAGAGTGACAATGACGTTTCACTCTCATAATCTTACTTCAACGATGACAGTAGTTAAACGCATAGTGTTGCCATCTTCACAATTCGAATACACATTTTATGATCTCCGACATATACATTACTTGTGTTTTAAATTTTGCCGTATTATACTTTGTCTTTGTTAAGGATAACTTTTGCCGGTACTTCTAAATATTTTAATGTAAGATAAGTGCAGGTAACATTATTATTGATATTTGTTTTGAAGCTGTAACCTGTAATTAAAATGTAACTTGACACTTCACTGCCAGTCTATGCTGCTGACAAGTGACAACACGTGACGTAGTATGTAATATCACTGACATTTCCGTAGCGTATCGAGACTGCTTTTGTACAATCGTTCAGAAACTGCAATACTGTATAAATACTCTCTGTAGCATAGACTTGGAGGACTATAATATATGTATGTAGGTATCTTTGTAGTATATTGTAGCCTGGTGAAATAAGTATTTTTACTACGAAGACAGCCAAAATGTTTCACCTTGTAGTATGTATGAAGTGAAGTTTTTAAGTGTATATTACATAAGAAATAGAAAATTTTTACATGCTGTTATTTGGCTTGTTATGTTTATTTGTTTGGTGGCTTGTTGTATGTATGTATGTCGAAGTCAAAAATTGCAAGAAGCTTGAAATAAATAATATATGTTTAAAGTAAAGTTTAATTAAAAATAAAATTTTATACTTTCAATCAGATAAGAAATAGGAAAATTTTACACACTTTTATTTGACTGTTATGTATGTATATTTGTTTGTCGGCATGTGTTTTTATATGTATTCCTTTAAATATTAATTTAAGTACTTGCATGTCAAATTATATTCACATCAACTATATCCTGTTTGAAATACTATTAAATGTTATCAGCTGTTGCATAATTTCACCGGACTAATGAAGTACCCTCTTCTCTCTGTTTTTGTTAACTTAGTTTTTTGTTTATTTTTTTTTTAGTTTTACCCTCTAATGTACCAGAGAGCGGGAAGTTCAGTAGGCTTAGCGGTATTATTAGTACCTTTTTAGTTTTTATATAATTGTATTTGTTCTACATATTTAGTATATATTATATATTTAAGCATACATACATATAATATCTATTATTTATTTATATAATTATGATTAATATCGAAGACAGTTTTTTTTCTTGCTCATCATCTGAAAATAGCTTTGTGAGTGCTGACAGTGGGTCTCTTGAAACCATAACTCTGCATGATCAGATATCCCTTCGTACTGATCATCCCAATACCTTAAACATAGCACACATTAATGTTCAGAGTGTTCCTCGGCATTATTCTGATCTTCTGGCATCCATTAGCAGTGAACATCTGGACGCACTTCTTATTTCTGAATCTTTCCTTAAACCTACTCTTCCCTCTACTCAATACGCGTTACCTGGATTTATTCTCATCCGAAACGACCGAGTCGGTAAAGGTGGTGGTGGTGTCGCCATCTACCTACGTACCGAATTTCCATATAAAGTCGTCAGCGCGTCTCCTTCTATCTACTCTGAATCGGCAGAATACATTTTCGTTGAGGTAACTGTAAGGAATACTAAAGTCCTTCTCGCAGTATTTTATAGCCCAAATCTCGGTATCGATTATTTTGACAACCTTGATCAAACCCTCAGTAATCTTTGTCCAATATACAGGCATGTAATATTGATGGGGGATTTTAATACCTGCTTGCTCAAGAACGATTCCCGTGCTGTTAGACTTGTTTCTCTCTTAAGCTCGTATAACTTACATTTGTTACCTCTCGCTGCCACTCACTGCTTTCCTAATTGTATTCCTTCTCTTTTAGATTTCATGATTGTCTCATCACCCAATAATGTTGTTTCCCACGGTCAAATTACTGCCTCATTTTCCTACCATGATATGGTCCACCTTTCTTATAAAATTTCTACCCCTAAGCGTAAATCGCAATATCTTCTCCTTCGAAGTTTTAAGGGCATTGATTCGGAGGCATTGCAGTGCGATGCTAAAAGTATTGACTGGTCCTGCATTTATAACAGCACCTCTATTGACGACAAGGTGAATAATTTTACGTCAGCATTGCTTAATCTGTATGACAAGCATGCACCACTGCGACGTATAAAAATCAAGCGGAACCCTGCGCCGTGGATCAATGATGATATAAAACGTGCCATGGCACTTCGTGACAAAGCCAAGAGAAGGTATAAGCGATGTCCATCTGACCGCAACTTCACGGCTTTTAAGGTGCTGCGTAATCGCTGCAGTCGGATGTGTAGGGACGCAAAGAGACGCCACTTTCATGAATCTCTTGTTGATCGAAGCCCTGCTGCAGCTTGGAAATTCCTAAGGTCCATAAGTATAGGCAAATCCCATCAGACTGTATGTGGGGGAATTAATGCTAGTGATCTTAACAAGCATTTTTCTCTCTCTCCCGTAGTACTGGATCCTAACATTAAGTCCCGCACACTGTTTGCTCTATCCAACGGACCAAAATTAAATCACTCTTCCTTCAACTTTACCTCCGTGACTGAGGATAGCGTAAAAAATCCCTTTTTGCTATAGCTTCAACATTTGTTGGTGTTGACAACTTATGTTCAAGAATGATAAAGCTAGTCCTTCCTGTTGTCCTTCCTGTTCTTTCACATATATTTAACTTCTCCTTGTCCTCTTGTTCATTTCCATCAACGTGGAAGGAAGCACACATTGTTCCTATTCCTAAGGTATCCTCTCCTTCTGTTCCCTCTCACTTTCGTCCCATCTCTATTTTACCTTACCTTGCCAAAGTTCTTGAACATATTGTCCACACTCAGCTGTCTTCATTCCTCGCGGCTAATTCCCTATTTAATACCTTTCAATCAGGTTTCCGGCCCAGTCATAGTACTGTAACAGCTCTTATTAAAGTAACTGATGACATTCGATGGGCCATGGAAAATAAGCAGCTGACTATTTTGGTCCTGCTCGATTTCAGTTCCGCCTTTACATCTGTGGACCACGACATCCTTATTGGAATTTTAAAATCAATAAATATTTCTTCCGATACCATTAATTGGTTTGAGTCATATCTTCGAGGCCGTTCGCAGCGTGTCCGTACTGATGGTACCCTCTCTCAGTCTTGCGACTTAGTTGCGGGCGTGCCTCAGGGTGGCGTTCTATCTCCTCTACTTTTCTCGATCTTTATAAACTCTGTCACTTCTGTTATTTCCTCTAACTTTCACCTCTACGCAGACGACCTGCAGCTTTACCATCACTTTAGTCCTGCTCATATTGATTCCGCCATTTCTGCTGTTAATGATGACTTACGCCGCATCAATGATTGGTCTAGGTCATTTGGCCTGCTGATCAATCCCAGTAAGTCGCAGGCTATTATTATTGGCAGCAGATATGTGCGCAATAAAATTGATATTACCTCAGTCTCACCTATTGTCTTGGATCGTATACCTATACCTTTCACTGAGACAGTAAAGGATTTGGGGGTCATTATTGACTCCAATCTCTCTTGGCTTCCTCACATCAATGATATTAGTCGCAAGGTTCATTATACATTCCACTTGCTGAAATGCCTCCAAGGATTCTTGCCCTTGAAAACTAAAATTTCTTTATCCCAAACTCTTATCCGACCGCTTATAGATTACGCCGATGCCTGCTACTTGGATGCTACGGAGGAGCTACTTAACAAACTTGAGCGGCTGCAAAATCTATGTATTCGTTTTATTTTTGGTATCGGCAAATTCGACCATGTTTCTCATCTTCGCAAAAGTCTCAAGTGGCTCCCCATCCGTTTTCGCAGGAACACCAGGACTTTATGTTTGCTATTTAATATCCTTCGCTGTCCAACGTCTCCTTCCTATCTACGTGAGCGTTTTTCATTCGCTCGTCCATCTATCGCTCCCTGTAGAACCCATCGGAAAACGATCCTTCATTTCCCTCCTCATAAAAGTTGCACCTATTCCAATTCCTTCACTGTTCATGCAGTTAGGTTATGGAACTCGCTTCCGCCCAACATACGAGACTCGAAAACAGTTTCAATTTTCAAGAAAAGAGTCAGAGAATATTACTTATCCTTGACAATGTAAATATTAGATATTATTTATGTAGGTATATATTTATATTTTGTAATATATGTATGTGTATATATAAATTATATGTATGTATTTAGTAGTATTGTATAGATATTTGTATTAATATTACCTAATTTATAACATATTATAATATTATTTATTCTTATATTTTGCTTTTATATTTGTGTACGCGCTGAACCTACCTCTCGACATTATTTCTCCAGTCGTAGGTCTGCTGGAAGAAATTTCTTAAGAAATAAGCAGTGCCTTTGTACATAATTACCTATATGTTGTGTCCTCATTGTATATCCACTGTGTGTACATAAATAAATAAATAAATAAATAAATAAATAATAATATGGTGTCTGTGAGATGCCATTTTTTCAAGTATCAAAAAATAAAAATAAATCGAATAACGCAATAAGGGTGTCAAATTGAAGAGCTCACACATACAAATTTTATCACGTGCTCAAAAGCACAGGAGCATAAAATAACAAAAACTATTTTATGGTCATTTTAAATTGCGTAACATCGCAGTTATGTGCGAGAAGTCCTTAGTTTACTGACTGGAATTTGGCAAAGTTTTATCAGCGGGTCACGCGTTGCATGTTAAATGCGGGCCGAGTATAAATAAAACCCGGCTGTAAATAACTGGGTCCGATAGCTCTCGGTTTTCCTGCAGATATTGTAGGTGATTTAGTTCTTTGTTTATAGACATATCCTACCTACATTTACATAAGACGCAATGCTGGAAAAAAATATGAATAATAAATTAGTCATACATTTACGAGAGCATAAAATAATATTTTGTTGTTTTGTGTCCAGGGTAGAGCATTATTTTATTCTGAGCATCAAATGAAATAGGTATAGTTAGATTAGAAGTTATAAAAGTACTGGCACATAGATGTCTATCGTTAGCGGCCCTACAACATTGATTGCTATGTAGCAATCAATGTTGTAGGGCCGCTTATAAACAAACTAGTGCAGAGCGTATGTAATAATCTAAAATTTAACAAAAAAAAAACGACTTCAAATGTAGTAAATCTCTTCCAATAACAATTAAAAAAGAATCATCGAAATCGGTTGGCGTGATATTGAGTTATTCATCCATTTGTCGCGCACATACTTAATGCTTTAAGAGTTATATGGTTTTTTCATGGATGCCATTGTAAAATCTCGCTCAAATTTAAGTGGGACCATATGACAAGTACCAGCTTTCGATTAAAAAAAAAACATCAAAATCTGTTCACTCAGTCGAAAGTTCTGAGGTAACAAACATAAAAAATAAATAATATAAAGTCGAATTGAGAATCTACTCCTTTTTTTGAAGTCGGTTAAAAATTACCACTAACTTTGTCCTACGTAAAGTTCCATCAAATAAGTTCAAAGTTCATAATAAAGACGGAAGTCCTCGTAGTACCACAAGTTTTTGATCCAGCTTCTTATCCCGTAATTATAAGAACGACACGATTTTAGTTTGAAGATACCTAAGTGCCTTATCTACAGTGTTGGTAAGGTATAATAAATCATATAAAGTTTAATTTAATGTATAATAATATTTAATGTTTTAAATAAAATGTATGAGTATAATGTGTCACACTAAATTAAAAACTTTGATAGCTTCAACTAAATTTTCAATTTTTATTGTCCTTTACGACGTGATGTACTCAAGAATGAGATAACCTATATATGATATCATAATAATAATAATATGTCATCGGACCAACGAATAATAAAAACGAATTTATAGACACTATGTTTATCAAAATCAGTTCAATATTTCAAGCGCTAGCAAAATAATGTCTCTTTCTTGTTGATGAAAAAGTTAATTGCAGAATTCTAGACTATTCCACATTTAATTACTGTTCTCATGCGGACGAGATTCTTTATAAAACATAAACGGGTGAAATGTCAAAGACAACTAAAGTGAATTTTTAATTACGTTTTATATTTTAAGATCAGCGAAAACTGGTGTACATTATATCTGCAAGGAAAGGAAGCAAGGGATTCAGTGTTTTTGCCCCACTCACTATCCTACTGATGGAATCAGACTTCTTTTATAATGAGAGGTACTAAGGGTATCATGGTTTCATGGTAAGGCACAGATTGACTAACTTCAAATACTTTTGAGGTCATTTTGGAGAAACGTGGAGAATCACGAAACATAATATATTATCCTACACTGCACCTTAGCCATTGATAAATTATATTAATTTGTATAACATACCTCAAAAACTAAAGCTATTCCAACTGGTATACCGCTGCGATCACATATGCGTCCCCTGTTCTTCATTATATTCATTAATGACTTAGCTAAAGAATTGAGGTGTCTTTATAAATGTAAGCTGATGATTTGAAGCTGTATCAACACATCAAGACTGACAACAATATCCAATTCTTACAGAGAGAACTTGATAAGATACAATTGTTGAGCATAAAAAATTTAATTAAATTAAATATTGAAAAGTGCTATCATATTAAATTCACTAGGAAAAGGAACCCACGATAGCGGTATATATCCTGCAAAGTGTCGCTCTCAGTAAAATTTATGAAACTAGAGATTTTGGAGTTATACTGGATAGATCTTTAAGCTTTCGAATTCATTATGTAGATAGTATTGTTAAAAATCCTCTCTGGGTTTATATCTAAACAGTCAAAGATCTTCAAAGATCGAAATGTCCTCATACCAATATACAGTTGTCTCGTGAGAAACACTCTCGAATACAACAGCCCCAACCGGTCACCGGGTATGCCATGCATAGCGAAAGGAGCGAGCGAGTCCAAAAGTTTCTATATCAGATAATCTATTTATACATAAACCAAAACTGCAAAAACTTACAGTCTTATGAATACAGACTTAGCTTTTATAATATCCAATTATAAAGAATGTAAGATAGCGGATATGATATTTCTGTTCAAAATAATACAATGCGATAAGCCAAAATTTTGATAATTTAATGGGTACTTTGACAACGTCTAAAGTACTTATTAAAGCTATCAAATGAGCAAACTACTTTGTAATTTTTGAGTTTATTTTGTATTTTATTTTTTATTATTATAGTAATACTTAACACGTTTTGCTCTTTTGCATGCTGTGTTCACTGTATTTAGAATAGATGATCCATTGTAGGATGATGACCAAAGTGTTATAATAGCTAAAATACTCGTGTAGATTTTTAACAACTCAATAAGAAATAAATAGACTTAAATGGCTTTTGTAAGAACTATATTCTAATAATAACATTATATTTATTACGCTACATGAATTTCAATATGGTTGATATTCCATTAATATTTAAGACAGTGATCTTAAAATTAAATGGTGCGGTCGGCAAAATCGGTCGTCGGAAGACGAGTAAAAATTTCAGTCGCATCGTTGGCGCGAACCCAAGCGTTTCCTCGACAACTTTGTTAAAATGTTTAACATCCCAATTTACATTTGAATATCCAGGTTTTAATTACCTCTCTAAATAGACATCGTAACTAGGATTTTTATTGTTACTCCGAAGATTCCGTTCGGATGGTTCCGTAGTGTTAGAGTACTGGAATACTGAAAAAGTTTTTTTAATGATTTTTCTGCAAATTATTGTTGAGGATCTGTGCTTGTTTTTCAAATTTTACACTTAGTTGCTTGGGTGACAATCCTATGGGCTCAGTTTTTGCTGTAATTTGACATGGACATACAATATTATACTACTATATAACTTTACTATTATATAACTTTACTGCTTTACTATTCACCCTATAAGTTGTAATCACCCATCTTAGTGGTCTATGATAGAACTTTCAGTGAAATTATTAGGGGCATTCCGTAATTAAAACTTTTCGAATTATGAAGGGAAAATCGTGTGTTGATAATTCCATTAACCTTCATTAAACATAGATTATTATAATTAGTAACCCAGCAGTTTCGTTTAATTTATTGCTTTTGACATAAGTATGGAATGTATGGCTGGGATGGAATTTTTGTATTTAAACTAAACTTTGGTTTAGAAAGTTAGTTGCAGGAAACTTTACTGCCATACTACACAATTGCTGGATTTGGTAAGCGTACATAATTTTTATTTTTTGATACTTCAAACAATGGCATCTCACAGCCACCATTTTTTTTCACTTATCTAAGAAAACTTGGGTTATCAAGACGAATGTAACGATATTTTAATTATATAAATCCGTATAGTGGTTTGAAAGATTCGAGGTACTGAAGAATATTACATACATACATACATACATACATACATACATACATACATACATACATACATACATACATACATACATACATACGTACATACATATTACATTCACACAAGAAACGTGCGAAAAACATAACCTTTCCTGGCAGTCGGATAAAAAAGAGATAATTAGTTATTAACAGTTATATTAATAATTTAGAACACGTATAAACATAAACATGGGCCTATAAACATGATCATGTTTATAGGCCCATGTTTATAAGTAGATCTACTTACAATTACATTAAAGAAAAAAATAATAATATAAAGTGGTAAACATAAAACTGAAACGACAAACAATTTGGATCGTTGTTTTAAAGAAGGTGACCTTAACTTAATGTCATGTAATACCTATGACCCTAAAAGACCACCGTTTTTGCTAAAATAAAGCTCATTACAAGGTCACGATATAATTATGTAACATTTCCAATTGGATATTGCTCAAATCAGAACCAATAAGTTATGTACAATCAATGCAATTCATCATCCATTTTCCTTATGACAGATTAATCTTAACATACTGCCTATAATCTTCCGCATTCTCTTTTATCTCGCTCACGCCTAAGAAAGTGAGGGAGATGATAATAGTACAATCAAGCAATTGAATAGAGCCACGAACAATGCTACGTAGATTTGATTTGTTGAACCGTATTTGCTAAATCCGCTTTTTCTTATACGAAGTCGTCTTTACATACTTCATTTGGAATAAAACCATACTTCCAAAGTATTTTTGTCAATAGTCGTCAAATTAATGCACATACCATTTAATGGTGGATTTATATAGAGGTAATCTATAACTATATCGGTATATAACTATATCTGTTTGTTGAAAGCAGACGCTATTAGCGATACTCAGAAGGCTTTAACAGCGTCCCCGTTCCACCATCCATGATCCTATAATGCCTGAGGATCGACCGTGTTTCGATTGTTCATATACGCAACTTGTATATTATACCAATGCGAGCATTGCAGTAAACTTCAATCAATAGATTCAGACCAAAAACTTTATATTATTCATCTGGAAGGCAATTCAAGATACCTGAAGATGGATCCTGAAGTAACCTGATTTTAAAAGAAGCTAGAAGATGCATGGATTTTTAAAAAGATGTACGCCATACTCCCTTACTAAAAATAACTGCTTATTACTGCGGACTCCTAACGTTATACAGAAATACAATTAGTTAACAATTATCATAATTGATTTCACCTCCACCGAGAGTTAATTAAGTTGACGTCACAGCAAACATGTTCGAAATACTAATAGCCATATTTGGCTTAGTGCCACTTCGTGAATGGCAGTATTGACAGCACAGTTGTGTTGTGACCTGAACTATTATTAGGTTAAGAAGATTAAGTTATATTTAGGAAAAAATACTTTTGCTTTAGCTAGATATAGTTGGAACTGTGAATAAGTGCTTGGTATATTGTATTTAAATAATCTATAAAACTTCCTCTTGTCCTCTTTGTTCAGTTAGTTCTTTCGAACGAGAGAAAGAAAGTTCTCTCTCTTTTTTCTTAATCAGCAATGCATCAGTGATGCCTTGGTATTGCTATTTTCTGTGGCCAATTTCCATCAATTTCATCGATTTTCTGTTTTTCTTCAACTACCTAATCACATTAAAAACGTAATACCGTAATCTATTTAATTTACTTAAAAGGTCTTCTGCTATAATTGTCATAGTCCATTTGACAGTCCATTTAACAGTTGTGATACAGTTAAGAGCAAAATTATTTTAGTCTACGCCACCGCGCCGCTGAACCGCACCGACATTAAATAATAAATTGCTTTATTTTCAATTCTTTATTTATTTATTCCATAATAATAATATTGATAAGAAATTCCAGAAGCGAAGTTTTTATAATCCTATAGCGGAGATCCAAGTCACTAAAAGTAAAGCTATCCTACGTAGCATATTCCAAAATTCAGCAGTGATTATGCATCACATATCAAGTTACTAGCCTTGCACTTCAATAACAGAGCTAATACCATTTGGGCACGTCAGTTTCCAAGTTTGTTACAAACATTGGCCATGCATACGAAGATATCGACAAAGTTCTGTAAAGAGTTTTACACTTTGCAGAAATAAATTCTTACTTTGATTAAAAGTGTGCATCGTGCAAAGACAACTCGTGTGGTGCAATGGTTACCATGCCAGATCGCCTTGCCAAGGGTTCTGGGTTCGATTAGTAGCGAGGCGGAAATTTGAGTGATGAGTTTGAATTTCTGTTCTCGGTCTGGGTGTGTGTGTTCTTGTCTTTATATGTTATCCATGGCGTCCACGATACAGGGAATCTTAGTGTGGGGCTATGAGTGTGTAGCGTTATTTAAAGATGCCAAATGAGTAGTGGAAAGATTAAAACTTAAAAGCAGTGGATGCAAACTAGTTTTAGGTGAGTGCAAGATATAGTGACCATATCTGGCACATTGCCACCCATCACCAGACATTGACACCGCAGTTATTGCTGTAGTGGCACTATGGACTGCTGGACAACTGAGCTCGGTACTTCGATTTTATGGGCCACTGGCTTTATGGACGGATTTAGGTGCACATTCCTAAGTGCTAGGAATTTATACAGCTTTACCAACTGTCTGTGGAATTTTATGTTGATATGGAATCGGTATTGGACGAAATCAATGCTTTGATTTGATTTTTGTGTATGATTCAAATTCAAATTCAAATCATTTATTTGCTTGAATGTGGGTATTTACAATAACACACAGTAATAAAATATAGATAAGTCCGCCACAATCCACCTTTCACGGCATGCAAAATGTATATACAAATAATAAAAATATTGGCATTTAAAATATCATTATGTCCAGACATTATTTATTAAATATTCAACTAATATTACACAATTATATCAATTATTTAATAAATACTTACAATAATACTTACAATGATAAAAATAAGTACTTAACAATGATGAAGCCAGGTATAATAATACCAGTAGGTAATAATAATATTAACTTACTAAATTGTTACGCCAATAGTAGAGACCATGAATCAGTGAGGCTGGCTTCTGTCTCCTCTTATGACACCCTGGTCTATCGGCATGATCATTATCGAAATCAGTTTAATATAAAATAAATGTATTATTTACATTGTATTGTTTAAATGTATTTTTATACAAGTCCTTAGTTTTGAACATAATAAGCGAAGACGCTCATCAATGATAATTTATTTACAATCGCAAGCAATCAACCGAGGAACGTGGATCCTATTGAGAGCTATTACACGCATTAATTTACCACGGATTTCGAGATCTTTGGAGATCACATCTCGGTTCGAATAATTAAAATTAAATTTCAATCGTAAAAATTAAATCGCACGTCTTCATTTAAGATAACAATTGAACTTACCTCCATTATGTTTCGGGATGATATTTGTCAATTTCACAATTATTTGATTACAAACATAATGAAATCTTTAAATTCACAATAAGCGTCATGTGCATTGCGTACAGCAAGGCTATTCTGTTTTGTAACTCGACAGCGGAATCCGCGATAAGTTTCAAAATTGAAGTTAGAGTTCGAGAGTCACTTCACTTCGCAAGTGCTTACTAGATGATTAGACAATGACATATTTATTTGTCATATTTATAGTCGTTTGACGTTCGAGTTCGAGACTCACTTCATTTCGCATGTGCGTAATAGACGATTAGAGAATGACATATCAAGATCTCCGACTTGAACTTCAATTTAGAAACTTATCGTGGATTCAGCTGTCGAGTTACCAAACAGAATATCCTTGCAGGACGCATCCATAATGCAAAAAAAACATTTCGATGACATAACACATTTATCAAACGGTAACCGAAAATTTTACGCTCTTCAAAACGTTCGTGCGTTTGAAACAACTGAATCGTATACGAATTGGTCAAATTCCACCCAGCGGTAATTGTTTCCGACATTTGATTGCGATGTTTAGAACAATCCAATCAAAATTGGAAAATCGAAACAATTTTCGTTGAGTAAAAAGTTAGCGGTTTTCGAACGACCGACAATGGTTTTAACTGTCAATATTCGGATCGGTGTGTTCGTTTTACTGATGATTTTAATGGTCACGGTGATAAAAATGCAAATACGATAGAGAATTCGTGTGACAATAATTGGCTTTCAGATAATTCAATGTAACAGGAAAAAATGTAAGAATAAAAAGAACTTTGTCTGATATAACGTGAAACTATGATTGTATCAGACATTAAAAAAAACCGCATAAACAGATCTCTACTTGACCACTGCACGGCTTACATATCATATTCCATTCATAACACCAAGAGAAAAAATAACTAGGATAAATAAAAAAAAACCCGCTTGCTGTCAAAAATCATGATATTATACATGAGTCAAGCAAGAGCTATCCAGGCAGGATTTATGGCAACATATAAACTTAATATTAATATAATATGTTTATTTTGTTTTTATTTTATTTACTTGAACTCACTCCCGACAATCAAGTAGCTGTCATGTTTATTTTATTTTTATTTTACTTACTTTAACCCACTCGTTACAATCAAGTACGGAGCCTGCTTTATCTCGCCACATCGATAAAAAGAATGAGTGTTAAAACAAATAGACAAAAAAGTGGCTACGTTTTTAAATAACATACAATTTAATCAATATTTCTTCTCAAAATGACAAGTCTAATGAAGATTTGACTGAGCAAATAACAATATCTGAATAATGGTACTTCGAACGCAATTGGGGTTACATTAACTGGAGTAGAAACCACAGGGGCCGCAGTCGAAATTAATAGAGGACGAAATCCACTGCTTGTGATTAACGCAGAAATAACGCGAGCGATAATACGGGGAATTTAAAAGGGATAGGAACCAGTCAAACTACTCCTTTTGTATAATACTATCCACTGCAGCTTATAATATTACTAGAGGTAGTCGTATCTGGGTTAAACTAATCCCACCAAAAACATAAATGTAAAAAAGGAGAGCCAAGTTCAATACAAAAATTATGCTTGGCTGTGGGCTTCGCCGCAAAAAGAATGGAGATCTAAATGAGTGCCAAGTTCTATGCAAAATCTAAATATGTATTTATAGGAACAAAATAACATTATGAACAAGTATTAAACTCTATTTCTTTGCTTTATTGGATAACTATAACAATTGCTGTTATTTAAAAAAGTGAGATCTTAAAGTAGGTTACATTTGACTTGGCCAGTTTTTATCAGACTGACTTTTATGACTGATGTAATGAAAACTGGCCAAGTCAAATCTAATCTACTTTAAGATCTCACTTTTTTAAATAACAGCAATTGTTATAGTTATCCAATAAAGCAAAGAAATAGAGTTTAATACTTGTTCTTAATGTTATTTTGTTCATATAAATACATATTTAGATTTTGCATAGAACTTGGCACTCATTTAGATCTCCATTCTTTTTGCGGCGAAGCCCACAGCCAAGCATAATTTTTGTATTGAACTTGGCTCTCCTTTTTTACATTTATGTTTTTGGTGGGATATCATTACTTTTTGTAAAGAAAAATATACCCTGTTCACAAATCTTAGAGACTAAATTGACGTTTCATGGGTGGAAACGCGTAAAATTACGGGTGGGGCTGCGGTGCGGTCTACAACAGCTATGTTCGAATATCTATTTGGCGGACACTAGCGCCATTGATTAGGGTGGCATAACTCAGCAAACTTCACTCCGTTTACAACAGCCATGTTCATATACACAATATAGGTCGTACTGAAAATCAGTACCCGTGGTTACCCTTTTTTTTCCCCCGGGGGGAAAATGCATTACGCATACCACCCGGGCGCAAGGGGTACCCGAGTGGTTATGTGGGACTCCCGTATAGGCTAATGAGACCCACGGTATACCCACTAAAAACCCCCCCATCTTCCTTCTCGCCACCTTGTGACGGGGTTACGGGAACGCTTTCGCACACATCCGCGACCCCGCCAGCGGCAGCCGCCCACAAGCGGCTCCATCGCGAAAGCCCTCCACGATGGGCGCACCAGATGGCAAGGTGCGCCTCCCCTCTCAGCCTCCACCAGTACTGTAGCAGACTTCCCCAAGTCTGCTACTAGGAGGCCATGGATACCAGATAACTGGTACCCGGTGGAAGATTAGGTCTGTGGTTCTTCCACCGACCACACCTCGGCCACAGAGGATAGGGCAAGCGGTGCACCGTAATAACGAAATGCCTCTTCTTCTGCGACCCCACCAGTGCCGTTTCGGTGAACGGCCTCGCCAGCTCGCAGGGGGTAGAGGGAGTGGCGCACCGTAATACCAACACACCCCTCCCCCTGCGATCCCTCCACGGCTGCAGAAGATAGGGAGAACGGTGCACCGTATTACCGGCGCTCCTCTTCTTCTGCGGTCCCACCTCCACGCGCGGCCGCAGCGAACTTGTTCAGCCCGCTGGGAGCGCCCTTCTCGGGCCAACCGGCAGCCCAAACTGGCCGGCCCTGGTTGCCTCTTAGCTTCACCGTGGGTGACCAGTCCACGGTTACTAAGCCCCCCGCCACGACAAGGCGGGCAACCCCCGGGGGGGAGCCCGCGGCATATGCTGAGTGCGTACCTTTTTTGTTGAGCAGTGCTGCAGCAGGTTATGTTGATTTTATAACTTATAATATTTTGTAAATGATTTATTTAGAGTAAATTTTATAACTTGTTGCAGCGCTTAGCAAAATAAATAATTTCTTTCTTTCTTTCATATATCTATTTGTCACACACTAGCACCATTTAGAAATGGCCATTATTGGAACCTCTATTTTTTGTAAACAGCTGGAAAGTTTTTCAACTTTCCCTTCATATGAGATGGTCCTCGTTCTACCTCAATACTCCATGCGCTGAAGTATGTCATATTGAGCCCCGCGTGCACAGAGGCCTTAGTCCGAGTTTTACGTGACATAACGGGCTCACAATGTAAATGCGAGTTGGCTAAGATTTAAGTTTGTATGGGACCGAAGCTTTTCTTTTCACTGCCGCTAGATGGCTCTGATTCGGTACCATACAAATTTTGTATGGGGACACCACTTATTTTTCGACTTTTTTTAATTTTTTGATTTTTTCCTACATTTACACACAATTACCGAGCTGGATTCCAAATTTCATCCTTCTAGGTTATCTGGAAGTAGGTTAGATTTAGGTACTATATGTCAGTCAGTCAGTGCTAAAATTTACGAATTTTATATCGTGATATCTTTGTAACCGTTTGAGCTAGCTTTATAAAATTTGGTCTTCTACATGTCCATATGGATATAATTAAACACACGTAGTTTTATGTGTTTACGTTAAAGAGGTTTTGAGTTATAAAAGGGTCAAAAGTGGCACCAAGTGGTTCGTGTAATATTACACTCGGCGCTGGCTAGCCAGTTCCTTTGCTTGAACTTGGCTTGACACGCTGCCGCGTGTCTAGATTCTTAATTACTTTCATAAGTTTTTTCTTCTCAAAATACCTAAACAAAGTACCTATTTGCATGTTACTAACGTTTACATTTTTAATAAATAAAGCACATAGATTAATGGTCACCGTTACCCACGGATATCATTAATCTCAAAAGGCATCAACGATATGCTGCCGACAAAGAAATAGAAAAGAAAAAAATAAAACGACTATTTAGTTCAAGTACCACATGGAATAATAGGAAAGTACTTACAGAGAAGGACCAGAAAAGGGAGGAGATATTTTAGTCCAAACTTTTTTGACGAATTTAATTTTATTAATAAGTCAAATGTATGGCATATTGGCATGAAAACTAGTACAAATTTAAAAATAAAAAAAACCCGTCTGCTATCAATAACTCTATCATGATATACCTTTTTGAAAACCCGTGGGCAAAAGCTAGTAATATATAAATAAATATTTCCATAACATTAAAGGGGACACGTTTATTTTTAAGAAGACGATTTCTACATATGTGTTTAGATCAATTTCCTTGTGGTACAGTGGATACTTGTAAGTCAAACGGCATCTGTTTGACTTACTGATGTAAAATCTAACTCCACAGCTCCCTCAATGTTAATTGGTAATAGGATCCAGATAGGATTAAACGGATAGGACCACATAAATGTATCAAGGACATGTATCATATACATGTCTATGGATAGGACATTCACTTATTGAGTTTCGCTGCATCGAAACGAGATGTTACTTGTATTGTATATACTCGTAGAGTATTATGTAGATGGATATGGATCTTGGCGTTATTAATATCCAGAGAATATCTTTAATAATATTATCCTAATGTTTGTTACTTTTTCATGTAATAACTAGCAAACGAACATTCGTAATAGACATGTGAAAGTTTCTGAGGACGTTTGGATGTTTATTACTCTTTTAAACAAAGCTACTATGTTTCAAAATTTTCAATATTAAAATTCATCCAATATTTCTTAGCTTCTAGCTATCTTAAAATCAAAATATAACTGAATTATTTAACTCAAATATCGCTGCCGGCGGGAATAAACTCAATTTGTGTAACTCATTACTGCTAGTACTTTTAATTAGTTCTAGAGTGGGTTTAATTATTTTTGTGTTTAAAATACGTATTTTTACGCAGAGTTTTCGTTACATTTTATACAAAAATAATCCATTGCTATTTTTGCTTGCAAAATGCATCCAACGCCGAGTTCAAGCCAATTTTAGGGTAACGAAGTAGTATACGGAACTATAGGGTCCGTTCGTCCGTCCACAGCACTGGAACCCTTAATTTTTTTCAGGATAGGTACCTCGAAACAGTACATAACATAAAACATACCTACAGGTAAATTGAGGATGCTTTTTTTCTCTTCCACCATATAGCATGGGTTTTCGTTGAAATTGTCTTTCAAAAATATGATGGGTCTGCAGAGAGCATTTTCAGGAGTCCGTTTGCAAAATGTCTGACTTTAAAGTGCTAATTTTGGTGAGAGACAAATGTCTCCCATCTGCCAGCTAAATAGGTGTTGGACATGTGCAAAAATTCACAGCTGTCGCATAACATAACATGCAAACATGCATGCTGCATGCAAACACTCATAAAGCGTGAAAACAAGATGCAATATGCAAGCAGACATGCAACATAAAGCAAGCATTGTTTCTGTCACGGTTTCGGCGCTGCGGGGCTCCGGCAGTCCCACGCGAGTTTATCGGCGCAGATGGTTTTAACGTTTACCACCTGCTCCTCAGCTCGCGGGCCGCCTAGCCCCTCCGTGCCTACGCGAGTTTACATTACGCTGTGGAGCAGACAACAATGCGTGAATTGGGTTTTGCTGCGATTCGTTTTTATCACAAAATTTTGTAGCACAACATATTAATTTAATATTGAAAATGCTACAAGTGACTGGCTATATAAGTATTTGTGAACAAAAAATATTCCGTAAAATGTTGTTTCGGTGTGGTGAATATATGGCAAATAAATCATTTGGCAAATAAAAAAAGTTTAAAAGAGGCTTCGGGCAATAGAAAAAAGTTATTTTGTAAATCGGCCAAATATAGTTTGGTAAAATAATACCTATGATACATGATACTTCAATGATCTAAAAATATGTCAAGTAATGCATGAATAGCAAAAAAGACGTTGGTCAATAGTTTTCGGTAAAATGAAATTCAAGCAAAAACATTTCGGTAAAGTGAGGGTGCCTCAAATCTATACTATAATAAAAGTCAAAGTGTCTGTTTGTCTGTCCGGGCATCTCATAAAAACCCTTGAACGGATTTCGATGAAAATTTTAAAGATATTACTAATACCTTGGGTCATATTTTTCATCCAGGAAAATTAAAAGGTTTCCCGGGAAAACAGGATAAAATTCTGAATAAGTTAAAACATAATTTTCGTATGTAAAGGCGGGCAACAGCTAGTACAGAGTATAATTCGTTAGCTTAAGTTTCATTTTAGATGCCTTAGTAATTTTATAAGAAGCATGGATATTGCTATTTCAAAGCCACAACATTAAGTAGTACGGCTTACGCAAACGGTTAATTACAGAATAATAGAGTTCCGAGGCTGTACTAATTAAACTGGATAAATTTGCGATTAACAATACCGGGAACAATACAATTTAGAATCCTCTCATGTGTTCATAATCTTTGGAATAGATAAGAAAGATACAGAGGATATAAAGGAGACAGAGTAGATTTAAATAAAAAATTGGCGACTTCTCTCATGTTGCTTATGTCCATATTATATGTAATCTTATCATCAGGAGGCTGGTGCTTTTTCTTCAGTCTTATCAGGCTCTATAAAAATCAAATGAAATAAAATTTTATTCAAATAACGTTGGGTAAAACACTTTGCAAACAAAACAAACGACGTATTGTGTCACAATTATATAATTCACGCAAACGGGTAATCTATGACGCAAACAGAATATCGTTCATAGTTATAGTCTATACTAATTCAATGAGAATTCGTCCACTAAGATATGATTGAAGTTAATAATAATAACATAGAGCAAGCAATAAGGTAATCTTCGACGTCTTTCCAGAGCAGTGAATCGACGGAACAGCTTTAGTATTACTCAGAACCTTCAATTATCTCTTAGATCCATTACTCAACAACATGACGTGAACATTAATAATTAGAAAATAATTGACTTCAAAATTAGGAATAATCAATCAATAATCAAAAATTAGGAATATCAAAAAGCAATCGTCAAATCTCGCTAAAATTTGGAACCACAAGAGAAGTACCAGCTTTCAAATACAAAAAAAAAATCATCAAAATCGCTACACCCAAAAAAAAGTTATGAGGTGACACTCATAAAAAACAGTCAAATAGAGAACCTCCTCCTTTTTGAAGTCCATTAAAAACGCATGAACGTTACACAGATTCAGAGTATCCAATTTCCTCATTACATTTCGTTACGTGATCTCAAAACTTACGTTAATTAAACGTCAAAGGATATCCTACATTAATTTGCCGTAATACCGTCAATAATCTAAATTATAATCCTTTTGCGCCTATTTCCCTCGATCACGATTCTTGTTTACACGGCTTGTAATTGGACGAAATTGTAATTAATTTCAAAATGGCGCCCGCGCAAGCTGTATAGGAATTAAATTGGAAACGAAATAGTTATTTGCCATTGATTAAATAAGGGAGCTGTTTGATTCTTACCGGAAAGCGTGTTTACGCAACATAATTTGAATTAATAGTGAGAGACGGCCTTATTGTTATTGATTTAACTACTGTTCAATCCATTAATTTGTATATATCTTAATTATTTTACTCTGTAATAAAATTTCTTCTATATCAGTTAAATTAATTAAAGCAACTAAGGCTTTCCATTTTTACTCGGCTGCAACGTTCGCATATTTTGGTTTCACTCTTAATATTACGTCACACACAAAACACGCACATAGACAAGAACACACTCACCCAAACCGAGAAACAGTATCGAACCCAGGACCCTTCGAACAGCGATGCGGCATTTGGCACCACGGTCAAGTAAGTTAATTTTGGGATATATTATTTATTTATTATATTTATTGAACACCAGTTAATGTATACTGATATTACAATATTTTTCGAGCATAAGGGTGATATGCTATATGCCATTACAATAATAGGCGAAGACTGTATGCATAAAAGTAACCGGTAACATTGTACACTTTAAAAATTATTTAATCGCACTAAATTGGCAAGTCCCTTTTATTACTCCGGTTTATTGCCCGAGTTACTACCCATCTTACTACCAGTAATAGCACTGGTAATTTTATTGCCCTTGTTACTACTGCTGTTGAAATTAGTAAAAAGGGAAGGCTACTAGTAATAATGGGAAAAGATGCCTTAAAATCTAATGGGTAATTCCATAATATTTTCTGCTTACAGTAACACACGGTAAAGATATGCGAATGATCGAAAAAGTAGTGTATTATTTTGTTTCAGCGCTTTTGCCTACTAATTTAATATCCTGTTCTAGATTTTATCGTAAGAATTCTTTTAGAAAAGCCGTCTTTTCAATGTTGTAATTGAGTAAAATGAATAAGATTTTCATTATTATCTTATTTCGATATTTCAAAATTACCAATGTTTTATACGAACTAGTACATGTTTTGTACAAAATAGTAATATGGTTATTTATGTAAATGCTTTGTGTAATGGAATTTATTTACTATTTACTGACGCAGGTAAAAGGTATTGCCACAAATAATAATGACGCGGCTTTTTACTCGACTGCCAGGAAAGATTATGTTTTTCGCGCGTATCTTGTATGTATGCATGCACGTAATGTAATATTTTATTACCTCATATCTTCCAAACAGCTGAACGGATTTATATACTTAAGATATCGTTAGATTCCTCTTGATAACCCAAGTGTTCTTAGGTAAGTGAAATAAAAAAATATACATATTATAGCTGTGAGATATCATTGTTTGAAATGTCAAAAAGCAAAAATAAATCAAATATCGGTATTTAATTATAGAGGTTATCATAAGGTTTACAAAAAGGTATCATGATAGCCTTTTTGACAGCAGGCGGGTTTCAGTAAAGTTTTAAATTTATACTAGTTCTTTTTTCTTATCATTATTTTATGTAGCATTCGGTTTTCAACTCATTATAGAACAGGTGGCTAATAGGCATAGCATTTGTAATTGGTGATTTTCATTTCAAAATAAACGGGATTGCGTGTAATTGTGGGTGAGTGTTAGTTTCTTCTGACTGGTTTCCTTTGATCGATTCTAGTAATCGGTTTAGAATTGGGGCTCGAGTTTGAATACGCTATACGGAATTTTATTTAAAGCCAATGTCGATTAAATCTTTGTATACAAAATTTGATTTGTGCGAATTGCTTGTGGCTCACTGGATTGTAATTACGGTTTTAAGGTTCTATTTGTTATAGAATGTTTATTGGAGCGAGTCTTGTTAAGGCGTTAATTGGTAGATCTACTTTCAGTCCTAACTGGTAGGACTACGGCAAAATATGTCCTTAGGTACTCATAAGCAATAAATATTGTAAGCTTTGTATTTAATGGGGCTCGATTCTTTTTAACCGTCTTCGGAAAAGGAGTAGGTTCTCAATTTGGTTGTATTTTTTTTGGGTTCCGTAGTCTTTTAGTTTCGCTAGGTCTGTTCGTCCGTCCGTCGGAGTATAAAGTATAGATACTAGAAAGCTGTAATTTGGCATGCATGTATATATATACATAAGTATATACGTGCATGTCAAATTACAGCTTAACTAAATTCATAAGAGTTAAGTAAATAAACTAAAAACTACAGCAAAACATATTTAAATGCCTAATGCATAGTAAATACTCAATAATATAAGTGGTCAAGCTATTTTCGGTAATGTTTACTTCCTACTAATAATACCATGACCTAAGTTATATTATTACGGTACAACCTTCAAACGAATGACTTACTACATAAACTTTATAGGCTTACTTTTACGTGTACAGTTTACTTATCCTAAGTAGGAGATAAAAGTTTTACACCACTTGGCTTATTAGAAGATTTAGTAGTATACCTAGATTAAAAGTGTTTGCTACAATTTTTTATTTCACTTGTTCTAGAAACGCAGATGATAACTCTTCAAAATTAAAACAATAAGTAAAACAATTGAAAAACTGAAAACATACAGGAAACAGTACAGTATCCCTATAATCTATCCCGATTGTATCTGTAAGCATTTTCTTTTACATTCTTTACTTCAGACCCTTGTTACTAAGGGCGACGGTTATTGTCACACTATTGTTTTAACGCCTCCGTAGTTCTGTTATCCTGCCTGAGATGCGAAGGGTCCCTACATCGATTCCAGTTAGAGTAGACATTTATGAGGGTGTAATCGTATTGTTTTTTGGGGACTGGTGGTCAAAGGAAGCTAAAAAGTAACTGTATATTGATATTTTCGATCATCCTGAAATACATCAACCATCCATTCATCCATTCATCCATCAGCCCTTGGAGGTCCACTGCTGGACATAGGCCTCCCCTAACTTGCGCCACTCTGACCGGTCCTGAGCCTTCTGAATCCAGCGGATGCCCGCTGTCTTCTGCAGGTCGTCGGTCTATCTGATTGAGGGGCGTCCTATACTCCGTTTTCCGAGACGTGAAATACATCAACATTCAATAGAAAATTATTGTTACCAACAGCGCTTATTAGAAAACACTCAGAAAAACAGCGTTATTATATAAAAAAATATCCCGTAAAAAGCGTGTCGAAAAACAAACTGAACATCTAATAATCACCTTCGTTCTTTGTTCTTCTTATCAGTATCCACAAGCCATGCAAATGACACATTTATGAAGAAAAAAGCAAACACATTTGAACCGACAACATCGCAATTAGGCGCTATCTGCTGGCGCAACGGTTCATGACAAACAAGAACATTAAAGGTTACGGGAAGTACAATATCGTACAAAATATGAACTCTGTATAAACGTCACGAGAAATAAGCTGACCCCTTGTAGTATTAAATTAGGTATAATGGTTGTATCTCTCTATAAACATATATAAAATACAAAAAATATTTGTACAAATGTCAAATGTGTGCAATAATCCGAAGATGGTTTGAGACCACTAAAACAATACAATAAACATATTCAGTCCATTCATAAAATCGATTTTCCACTTTTCCCATACAAAAATTTTAAGATAATATGTAAAGATGTCATACATGTAATATGTAAGTATGTATAAAGACTGTCAACACAAAAACACTGATCTGTCAATGTCATCAGAATTTTTTTAACGTAGTGGAACACGCTGGGTATCCACTAGTTTTGTAATAAAATAACATTCAGATTTTTAAAAAGAGCGAATATGAACGAATATAAGTATTGACCAATGTGCCAACACTTTTCTGAGATTTTTCTGACACACAAGTATATATTAGTTTGTTGCACACAAGGAAAAACAATCCTTTAAATTCGTTGATTTTGAAAAAAGGATATGTACATTGTATACGTAAGAATCATATCGACAGCCCAAGAACCGTTGAGATATCTCTAGGTCTTATAAAGACCAGTCACTTGTAACAGGAGGAACTAATATGCGTTGGAAATATAAGCAAGGTAAGTTGTCTTCATCCCAGGTTAGACAGAATACTTTGTAATCTTTGACATGATGCATAATATTCTTAAATATTTCTTTCATAGATTATGTCCTCTGTGCGATACTAAAGAAAACTAAACTAAGTTTAATATCTGACTACACATTACGCATTACCAGTTTCTATTTTTCCCCTTCAGAAAAGTAAAATTGTGTACTGAGGACACAAATATAATCTCATAAAGCATATTACGAGCACGTAGCAACTAGTTATTCCTACCAGTTAAGTGGAAGTTCCAAAAAGACAAATATAATACAGCCTAAAGGTGGAATGTCGAAAAGTAAGAATATCATACGTCCCATAACAATTATCACAGAACTGCCGCGCGTATGAGCGAGCGTTTGTGCTGCTGTAATATTTTATAGCCTCTGCTCGTTGTTTGTGATGACAAGGTGGCTCAAGGTATAACAGTCAGCGATTTAAAATGGTAAGGAACAATTAATTATAAAATAAAAAAATCGCAAAAAGCAACACAAAAAGACAACAATACTCTCATCCAGACCGAGAAAAAGAATTTCGGACTCACTATTTGAACTAAGACTTCGAACAACGGGCAGGTATTATAATACAACCATTATGCCACACAGGTAATCACAACACTTTCATGGTAAACGGACCCGTAATAAATGACGTGCTCACATTATGGTCTCTTATTTTAAATGAGAAATTCCGGAGTGTATTCCAGGAAGCTGCTTTAGGAAGCTGCTTTAGTGCTGTGTAGATTGGTACAAGACTTCGTGTTCAATCCAAGGGTCAAAAATGTATGCCTCGTACTAAAGACCATTAAGAAACCTCAACAATTATATTACTGCTATCTTTCATGAAATCCATGTAAAATGTCTGCAATGCCTAAAGTTGCTAAAAAAAAACGGATATATTGTAGGAAGTAAATACGGCCATGTGTAGACCAAAGGAGACGGAAGCCTTTTATTCTTAATCTTCCCAGAATTGCAATCAAAAAACGCAAGGAACTCCAATCAAACAACGGGCTGGCCTATAACGTATAACCAGCGATCTACATATACATATGTCGTATAACGTATACTTTTCTATGTTCCATATCTCCAAGTCGTTAGCCAAGCTAGGCCCAAAAACGTTTTGCTTCAAAGAATAGTTGTCAGACGTCAGCTTTTTACATGCGCTCAATCATTAAACAAAAAAAATGCTCAGACACCAACGCTTGCCAACTGCTTCAATGTTATTATTATCATTTCAAACGCAACTGCGTTACGTCATTGTTACGTCAAATGCAACAAAAAAATTCACTGCGTACAAAAAAGAAATTATAACGCCCAAAAGCACTTCATTCCTTTTTTAAATAACGGTCGGGAGTTTCCCCTAGTATTTATGTTACAATTATGTATAGTTAGTGGCGTGTAGCGAGATGTGAGGTAAAATTACGCTTTGAATTGTCTGCAGTGGAGGATGTAGTTATGCTTTCTAAATTTTGTTGGAACTTCACTACAGAATAGTGGATAGGAGTAGCGTGTTTTAAGGGCTGCACAGCAGGAAAGTTGCATTTCAAAATGAATTACTCACCGAACATTTAATTTATTTACGTTCCAGCTGAGGGCTTGAGAGCCATTTCTATTTTTTCTCTATTTCTTGGTTGTCAACGAATCGGTAATGCAAATATCTATGGGCAACTATAGCTATCTATGGGCACTTTCCGTTAGGTGGATTTCATTGGCTATTTCTAAATAAATATCATAAAATTTTCAAATAATTAGATTGCTCACAAAGTATATTATAAAGCTTATGAAATAACCTTACAAGCATCTGTCACTTAAGATTATGTCTAAATAATCTCAAGTCAGAAGTCGTCAAAATATTATAACTTTTTATTATCCTTAGATAATTTTACCAGATGCGAGGCTCAGCTCCCGCGGCACAATTAAACGTCTAAACCGCACTTCATTTTTGTGAATTGAAGCGCGCCCCTTGTTTACGCTATGAGGACATTGCGGACGCATTCTGTTTGTATAATGTCTGGCTCGAAGGTACTTGTATATTAAAAAAATACGACGAAACAATGCAAAGGAGTCACAGTCATCCATATCCTCGTGTCTGATCGTATTTATAGCAAGCTAAATTTAATTCGATAAAAGTAACGCACTTTTTAATATCAATAATATCATGGTGAATGATGCTTACGTATCGTTTTGGCATGTGCTTGGATAGTGACTGTTATTACCTGCACAGATATGTCAACGAAAACCTTTAATAAATAAAACATAAACAAGTTTCAAAACAACAAGAATAAATCGTATTTCACGTAGGTAGGCAGGTAGGTGATGTTAACACGCGCCTAAATTACATGGAATGGGGCAACGAGGTCGGTACACGAAGTTTCAATAATGAAAATCTTACATTTTAACAAAAAAATAACCGACTTCAAATGAAGTACATCCAATAAAAAAACAATCATCGAAATCGGTTGGCGTGATATTGAGTTATACGTCCATTTATCGTGCACATAATGCAAATTTAAGACTTATATGTTTTTGAAATGGATGCTATTGTCAGATCTCGATCAAATTTAAGTGCACACGACAAGCACCAGCTTTCGATTAAGAATTATCAAAATCGGTTCACCCAGTCGAAAGTTCCAATGTAACAAACATAAAAAAAACAGTCGAATTGAGAACCTCCTCCTTTTTTTGAAGTCGGTTTAAAATTTGATAACATGAATTAGGAAAAACAACTTAAGAACATAATATACGTTATCGCACGTGTTATACATATAAGCAAGGAAGAGTTGACGAAGGACGTTATAAGTTTACGTTACACTTGATAAAGTGCCGTGCGTGAGGGTGTGTGAAGCATGATTGATGCTCTTTTACTGAGTGCTGAAAACTTCTACACTTTGAAGAGTTATTTTTCTTCTTAGTTAATCGCTACTCTGTTTGATTACATTTTTAACAGTATTCAAGGATACTTAGATGTAGCAATTTTATTAACTAACGCAAATATAGAAATACGAATTTTGAAATTTAACAAATGATTTTTATCGGGTTGTAGTAGCAATTTTGGAAACCTGTACGAGTATCTGTATTGTTTTGATATAAAATAATTATGTCATTTGATTGATTATTCAAAACCAGTCACTCGAATAAATCAATGAGCAAACAGTACGAAACTTTCATTGTGATTGAATTCTACTATTCGTCGCATCGTTGAATAATTCACAGATCCAATACAACTGTTTATCTACACGCGCTACTAAATTTATTAGTTTAGATAGATCTTAAGCTCTATTTCAATTTAAGATGGTACTTTACAGACTAGAGGAAGAAGTTTCAGATAAAGTTTCTGTTTGAACAACCATTGATGGCGGTGAATAGAAACTTACAAACGAGGCATTCAAACAGAGTTTTCAAGCACTAATAGTCTAGATTAAACTCCTGCTTTTTCAGTAGATGAGACAGAGTTTAGACCTTTGCTCATTTTTAGGGTTCCGTACGAAAAAACGAAAAACAGTACCCTTATAGGATCACTCGTGCGTCTAGGTGACCGCCGTTCACAGCCAATTTTCTCCGAAAATACTAGACCAAATGAGTTGAAATTTGGTACTCATGTACTTTTTTGTGACCCAAAGACGAAGGTATAAATTAAATAACAACATTTTGGAAAAAATTGAACAAAATCAAAATTAAACAAAAACTGTTTTGCAAACCGTATCGTGTTGCATGTCAAATAAAAGGGCTTGTTGTAATAATCTCAAATATATTTTTTTTATAGTTCTACAATGGATAGTTTTAAAATTATTCAAGAAAGAACGTAAATTAAAGCCAAAAATTGACCATCCCCCCCCTTTATCTCCGAAACTACGGATGCTAGAATTTTGAAAAAAATACAGAGAATAGTTCTTTACTTAAATATTACAGGAAAACTTATAAAACTCTATGGTTTTAAAAACGGCAAAAAAAATAGAAAAATAACGGTAAATACATATATAATCAACGTACGGAACCCTTTCCAAGCGAGTTTAACTCGTACTTGTCAAGTTTATTTTTCATATAGTTTCTTGTTTAATCTTGATTGTTATACCCATTACACACTAGGTTTGATTGGTTCGAGGGTGCCATGGACATTGGACAACAAATATAGACAAGATCACACACTCCCAGAACGAGAACAGAAATTGTAACTTATAACTAATTCGCCATGGAGGTCGTAAAAAAGATTGGTAAAATATCCGAACTAGAAACGACCTTCACCCCATCTATTTAAAGGATAAAAAATGTGTTATATCATATAGTATATGATATAACACATTATAACACATAGTATAGTATATATCATATAGTATTAAAAAATGTATCGCGAATCGATTGGCTAAACAATTCCTGACCAGACTTAGACCGATCAGATAAGACGCTCGATGAACAGTCGCGGTCGCATACACATCAGTGACAATTCAGAAAATAAATATCGAGAAGTAACACATTTCATGAAGTATGGAGCTTCCTTTTTCTAAGAGACCTATGTCCACAAGTAGGTATAGAAATTATTGTTTGATGATGATGTTGATGATAAATATTATAATTTAAATACTAAAATTAATGTTGCTATAAAATACTTAATGATTCGACCCTGCTCACTTATTTAATAAGGTCGGGACATATCTCATCCATTAATACATCTCTAATTTACTCCGAATTTGGTTACTTTACCCTAATCCGTTGACTTGAGGTCAACTATGATATTATTATAAAATAATAATATATTTATTGAATTGAATTAGATTTTAACCATTTTCCAATGATGTTTAAATAAATATAGATTATGCCCTTACAAATCAACCGAAAAATCTGTTCCGATGTCCGCAAGGCACGCTTTATTGCTTTATCGCACGTCTTTATCGCTCTCGCGTCAAAACTACATCGCTATCTCTTTCTTCACCTGAATAAGAGTTCCCAATTGGGAACTTTTTGAGTCACACAACGCGCACACTTATGACATATCTGCCTCTTTTTAATATTTAATATCATTGCCATTTTCCCTATATTCGTCCAAGGAAGTATTTTTAGTACGTTGTAGTAACAAACAAGCCGACAATGGATCACAATTGTAAACAGTCGTTGTCTCCCTCGTACATCAGTACCTGCCTACGACAAAAGCCATCACGGATACATTGCAGACCCACATTTGGTCTGATACTAAACTGGTAGCCTCTGTGACACTGCGACCAAAACATGTACCTATGATGTCATTAATGATCTTCAAATGGACAATTTATCATCATGGTACAACGATGAAATGAATTAAATAATCGTTTATTGACAGTGTTACAATTTTAGTTGTTACATTTAATTGCATGTATTTAAAACTGTCTGATGCCTGAACTAGGATCAAAGCCTGTATTTCTGGCACCAGCTCTTTAAACTACGGGACTTATTGATAGTAGCTAATGTTACACTGCATATACAACAATTATGTATCTAGGTATTTTATTTATTTATTTATTTTATTTTATTTGGGAAACAAACAGCATTACAATACAGATTACATCATACATTTACAAGAATCTTATAGCAAAACAGTTTCCACTGAATTTTTTTTACATAATAATAATTTGGAGCTATGTGGTTTATATAAACTGAGATGTTAAAATAACAAAAAAAGATCAGAAATCGTACAAAAAAAATATGACTATAAATATGATTATATATTAAACAAAGCGAAAAACTTAAAATTATAAGTTGATAAACTAAGGACAAGTTATCATTCTTAAAATATATGGATGTCGAGGCAACGTTGACAGCTTTTAGCCAACAGTTATAAAACAGGTTGCGATTGCGAACGCTTAAAAATTCAACTCGTTGGTATATTCTAAATACATCATGGATAGTTTATAATATGTATTTGCAGCGAAATACAATCGCATGTAGCTACATGCTATATAGTAAATTCCAGAATAACCAAAGTGTCACTACCAGAAGCGGATATTCCGTTGGAAAGACAATGTAATTCAACAAAATTCTGTGAAATTGGTTACTGGTCATTTGTGTTTGTGTAACATACATTATATTCATTTTTTTGTGAATTAATACTTTTGTGTACAGTCACGAGCATAAATATATTACTATGGACACGTCAGCAATAATATCTACCCAAGAATGCGTTCAATAATATCTGCTGCACGGACGCAACAAAAATATCTGATATTCATAGACAGCATATTAAAGTGACGACAAAATTATCTGATAAAAAAGTACATCAAATAATTGTGACAACCACCCAAAACAAAAATATGTGACGACATTAGTCACAAAATAATGTGATCACCCTCGGAGTGCAAATATATGTTTGCCGTCTAATTCTACGTTTCTGTAAGCATTTAGATTGATTCCTCAATCATAATTATGCATAAATATATGACGTTCAATAGTTGGCAAAAATATCTGACGTAAATCTTTTATTTTTATGCTTTTTACCCGACTGCGCGACGCAAAGCAGGGTAATGTGTTTATCAGTCTATGTATGTTCCTATGTGGCGTCGCGTTGTAGAGACCAAACGGGTTGACCAATTTTGATGATTCTTACATCAATCGATTCGCCTTAACCTTGCGAGTGTCACTAAAGTCATGACATTAAACAGGGACGACCAGACACCATAATTATCTAAATGAAAAAAAAAAACAAAATTTGACGAACTACGTCAAGTGGGGTATCGTTAAATAGGTATTCAAAAATGATTTTTAGGTTCATTCATTATTTTTGATTTTAAGTGACAGTTTAGGATATACATGGTGAATTTTTTAAGTGTGCAAGGATGGTCAAATCCGAAACTATAAGGAATATCGAAAAATGCTCAAAGGAGTCTCAAGACCGATTTTAATTAAAACTAAAACTGCATCATTACATTTTTGAAAAATAAATATTCCTAGCCAGGAATCAAACCCGTTGATTTTGAAAAAAACACACCCTGTATTATTACACCATTCGATAGTGTCATTGAAAAGGATAAAATTCTGGGAATTAAAGACATACGGTAAATTTAAGGAAAACGTTTAATTTCATTAAAATTCACATTTTT